>SNQN01007208.1:13909-34556 GCA_008642245.1 Bassia scoparia | reverse complement strand
GTCATCTTTTGTTTCCACATGCATAATTAACCTTAGTTAACTTTGAGCTTAGTTAAAAGAACTTTGTCCTCCAAACTTTCACCTTAGTTCCACATAGACACTTTGACACTAGGTCGTTGACCTTGACCACTAGGGTAGCATAGATTTGCTCGAGTTGCTCTAGACTCACTTTAGGAATTGACCTTACCCTCGGCAACATAGGATCGACCTTTAGGTTACCTTAGGCACAACTTAACCTCTTAGGACACATGCATAATCATGCATTCCCATGTAATCGGGCCTTTCCAAAAACAAAAAGTCAATAAAAAAAAAAAAAAAAATTCCCAAAAAAAAAAAACGGAAGGCACCTTGCATTCTTGTATTCATTCTAGGAAGATGACCCATGGAATTAGGACGCATTTGCACTGCATCCATTGTTCAATATAATGACCAAGGGAGTTCACTAAGAGTTATTCTTTTTAAACAGGGTGCGCCCAATAGCCCTTGCTCGACCGAAGAGCTTGCGGCCCTAAGCCCAATCAAACCTAACTTCCTCCAACCTCACTACACATTAGCCTTAACACCCAACAATATGGCCCTCCGAACAAGAAATGATCCAAAAGCTTGCCGAGCAAGTTCAAGAGCTTGAAGCTTAGATCAAGGAGTTGACCTCAGAGCCTTCCTTGGACAAGCTGGTTGAAAAAGGCGATCCAAAAACCAATCGACCCCCCACCTGTTACCAAAGGACCAACCTCCTTTGACCCCATTTTCACCAAACTACCAAAGATTTTTCCTCAGCCTGAAGACCATACCCAATCAAGCCAACTGATGACCCTCATTCCATATCAAGGGATTTTAAGAACCACCATGGAGCTTAAAGGGATTGACTCCGCCTTTTTTCCAATGGTCTTTCCCCTTTCTTTGGAACCAATTATGTCAGAAAATGGTCCTTTCACTTCCTAAGAAAGGAATAGCTACTTCGGAAGACTCATCCACGTATTCATATCAAGATACAAGGTAACATTCAGACCAAAACATCCTTTCGAGAGCTTGAATCCTTAAGCAGGGAGAGAACGGGGTCTTCTCTACCTGATACTGATGGAAGAGAAGTTGCTTCCCCTAGTTCTCCGCTCCTACTGAAAAGAGAGATGGTCAAGACTCATTTCTGGCTCCAGCAATAACAAAGATCATCTTAAGTATCGAGGCCTTACCTGACATTCGCAAAAGGTTTACGACATTGGAGTGGACATAGAGGATGATTCTTCGATTTGATGATTCAGATAGGGTCTTAAGCTTTAGGGCCGGTCGGAGAGTTCCCTTCCCCAGACTGTGTATCATTTTCTTTTTCTCATTTCGGGTCATATGCCATTAGGTTTAGGATAGTTCTGCAAATGCCTCTATGATAAATTCTTTTGGTATTAATGAAAAATTTAATTTATTCATTATCTCTTAGCCTATATAATGGTGGCTTCTAATTTAATGGAAACAAATTAATTATGAACCTCACACTAAATGGACATTTCCAAAGAGAGCCTTCTTCATAGTCCACAAACATACCTCTTCCCTCCATTCGCTTCATCACATCAAATCAATCCCTTGCAACCCTTTGAGCATAAACACATCATCAACCTATCTTTCTTTCATCGCCACATCTAACACTAACCCTTTGACAAAACGGTGCGTAGGAAAGACAAAGAAAAAAAGGAAAATGGAAAAAAAAGAAAAATCAAAAGGTTCATGCCAGTCTGCAAAATGCCAAATAATCAAAATCAAAGTTCAAAGCCAATTCAAATAAAAAAGCTTCAAAGTTTAAAAAGCACACTAAGCTAACCGTGGGTCACTTCAGTGATCATCGAGCCTTTATTCGACCCTCGAACACAGCCTCAACATTGCATACCGCAAAAGCCCCTCACACGAGGCATTGGTCCAATCATCACAAGAACTACGACGGTCTGATTCCAAAGGATACGGTGGAAAGCCTTTCTCGAGTCCGACCCAATAACTCAATAACGTTCAGAGGTCCCCTCTGTTGGTTTGATTCTCTTAAGCTAGAAGCACAAATTCCTAGTGTGCACCCGACATAGAATCGAGCTGAACTCAAATCATCTGCCAAACCACATCAATTCCCTATTTACTTCCTTAGTCACAAAATTTTAGCCTTGTCTTTTCTTGAACCTTTAGCTATTCTTTCATACACCTTAAGGGGCCTCCTCAGACTCTTCCTTAGACTATTCCTCTGTAACAAATTCGCATGCCATCCTCCCAACATCGCATTGTGCATTTTCCCCATTTCTCTCTCGTGCGACATTCAGCTCAAGTCACCGATAATGGCAAATCAAATCATATCCGCATAACCCTATCTCTTATAATTACCACCACAAAAGCTGAAGCAAAACCCAGACTCACAAATTCTAGCCTTACCTTACATCCATCAACCATTGCCCTAATAACACAAGCCCTTAAACCTCGATTTCGCCAAGGCAAGCTCATCAAAGCTTGGGGATCACTAACTAAACTTACATCATCACCACACAACTTGAAGCCTTTCTCTAACCACCGAACCCCATGGGTTGGGGGCTCACTTGCAAATCACAAGCATCGCCTTTGCTGGAATGGGGGCTTGAACGCTCCATCCCACAATCAAAAAACAGTCTTACCAATAGTCAATTTCCTTGTCATTTCATGATTAGATCAAAAAAAAATAAAAAAAAAGAGAAACATGCATTACACAGTAGTCATAATAAGCACTTCATAAGCCACATTATTGCATTGAGCACACAAACATCATCATTGCTATTGCATTATGCACCAATACCACATTACACATTTTGAGCATGCACATTGCACCCGCTTACAACGATGGCTAGGGCCCATCTTTACGTGCAGTTGCTCACAATGCATACGACATCATCGCTGTAACGCATGTGGTTACACAACTTCTCATTACACACTCTTTCGGGTTTGGAATTTGCTCCGCACCAGAAAATCCGCATACACATCTTTTCGGGTTTTGGAATTTTACTCCGACACCAAAAAATTCCGCATACACACTTTTTAGTTTTTGGAATTTTCTCTCTCCGCACCTAGAAATTCCGCATACACATCATTTCGGGGTTTGGAATTTTCTCCCGCCTAGAAATTACGCATACACATCTTTTCGGGTTTGGAATATCTCTCCAGCGGCTAGAGCTTCCACATGCACTCTCTTTCGGGTTTAGAGTTTTCTCTCCCAGCACTAGATTTCGCATCGCACATTCTCGGGTTTGATCTTCTTCCCGCGCCAGAAGTTCCCATAGCGCACTCTTTCGTTTTGAATTTTCTTCGCACTAGAAATTCTGACGGTAAGCAAATCATTCCAGGGATACATGCACGATCCAAGGAAATTGACCGCACGGGAACCGCTACAGGTAAAACTAACCGTTGTTTTGCAGGTAGGCGCCGGCGAAAAAAAGGGCAAACTCAGGGTCCCAGAACGTCCTTGAGGTTGCTCTCTTCTATCAATACTTTGACTTTCGTCTTGCGAGACTTTCATCTCTCCAGAACTCAGTCAATGGGCTTCTGTACACACCCAATGTGTTCCCCAATGAGTAACCAATGATAAGAAACATACCCACTTTCGTGATCAATTGATTCTAAAAGAAACAGCGTACTACGCTACAACCGCTCAAAATATGTGGTCATGCCGGAATCTGAGGAGGGTATGCAAAAAGTATTTTTTTCTTATATTTTATTCTAATATTTCTTATTTTGAAATTTTCTTTTTAACTTTAGGATTTTTTAAAATAATTATACTGGTGATTTTCCATAATATTTTTTCAAAAAAAGTATTTTAGAATTATTTTTCCGATGTTTTCTAATTTTTCTAATTTCTATAATTTTACAAATATTTACAAAAATCAAAATACGCAAAAAATTTATATAAAAATCAGAAATACTTTAAAAATTGGTACCAAAAAATAATGGATGGGTTCTGAAACCCCAATAGAACCATATTTTCTTGCAAAACGGGGTTGTCTAGGTTCATTCAACTCCGAGAAGAATCGATATTTTGAAGAAGGAGGGAATAATTACGTCAGTCGTAAAGCTCTGGAGGTATATGTGCTCTGCGGCGTATATATGCTCGCGAGCGTTATACGCTCTTTTGCTTTTTTTCGTGCCTATAAATAACTCCTTGCCTCATTTTCAAAAAAAACCTTTCACACGTTACGAAGCCCCTTATACGGCTTATTCTACTTCCTCTCACTTCAATACTTCTTTACCACAATACAATACAAAATTCGAGTTCTTGCGTTCTTTCAAGTCATATTGACGAGCGAAATCAAGCGATCAATCACAAGGCACTTTTTATTATATTCTAACGATTGTTTCACTGCAGTGACAAGGATGGCGTATGTACTATAATATGTATTAGTTTTGGTGTGCGCTTTGGTATATTGGTTTAAATAGACTCCGAATTTATTGCTTGTCACATTAAAGTCAGATAATTAACGGACAACCGGTTTTCAGGCTCCTCGTTATATTCACTAACAACAAAGTGATCGCCTTATCCATTGTAAAGTCATTTTGTATAATAGTAACCACCTAGTAACCTTTAGATTATTGCGCTAATAATGCTTGAAATTGCTAAGATATGTGTATCCAAATAATCATGATGAATGGATTACAATGAGACAAGTGAGGCCCGCTACATGAGGGCGGATTGGTTCAAAGATTTAATCCGTACCATGTCCCCGAACCCACGAGCTTGCTTACTTAATCGGACCGTGGGGCTTGTCCTGGCACCAACGTTGTCGCGCTCGTGATTAACCTTTATAGCACGGTGGCGATCCCCTTACTCGACAACACTCCCCAACGCACTCACGTGCGGGTTCTGTGGCTCAAGCCCATAACACACAACACAACATCGATGTAGGCCAAGCCCCCGCGGGCCACGGTTCTAAAGTCTTGCACGGTCGTATTCACCACCGTAAACACTTGCTGGGGCAGTATTTCGTCGTTATAATGTCGGTAATGTTTTACCGACTGTTTGGCAGTCGGTGATTTGTTGAACTGTCGGTGGTTGGTTGTAATTACCGATAAATTTAAGCCGATCGAAACTTTCGTCGGTTGAGAGCTAATTTCTTTGTTGTGACAAGGTGAGCCATTTGACACTCCATTTAGCCCCTAAATTACACAATAAACTTATCAAAAGACAGAATGGTGAATGTTACATGAAAGTGAAAATATCCAAGGATCTTTATCATTTTGTGGAGACGATTTAAAAATTGCATTACATTCTTCAATAAATTCCACAGTTCTCTACCATTGAATGCCCGCTTCCCAATCAAAATATATCTTTTAAAAATTAGTATAGAAGAACTTGAGATATCAATTCATGAAAAGGAATTTTACCTTATCGTTGCACAACCTCACTGAACGTTGCGAGATTAGGATATAAACTTGTGCATCGACGCTCGGGCAGGAAAGTGGCTTTATAGGAGGCCTTTCACTACCTCATCTTCTTCCTTTTTTTTTATCCTTTGTCCTCCTAACTTAGCTAGACTTTACCACATCATCTTCCTTTGGCTCTCCTTCAGAACCTCATCATTGACCTCAGTGGGCTCAAAATAGTAGTGCCACTACATATTGTGATGAACATTAACGACTTCTAGGTTAGTGGGTTGTGATGGAAGATTTCCTTGTTGCCTTACGATTAGAAGCGACCATTGGCACTACGCTTGATATTCAACTACTTGGTTGCACATTATGGATTGACACATCCTTCTCGCTTCCAACCAATCATCGCAGACCAAACTCTTCTAACACGTTCTAAAATCGAGCGACTATTCTTGCATTTGCATCATGTTTATTCCGTGTTTGCAACATCATATTTTTAATTCAAACTATGTTTGGATTGACGGCTATAGCTGTTGCTCTATGTGGAGATTGTATGGAGGATTATATATCGATTATTGGTACGGTGGTTGATAGCCGACGTGGTATTGTTGTTGCTGCATTGTGGATTTTGTGGAGAATTCAACACATTCGGTACTCTTGTAAAGATATTAGGACGATCCTCATTCCTTCGCTATATGTGTTGGATTGGATTGTTGTGCTTGTAAGCTTGGAATACACATACTTGCTCCATACCACTTTGACACCATTAAGAGAGATTGTCCACCATACCATAACTATTCAAAAATACTTTTCGACGCTACATAGTTGCAACAGAGGAAGAGTTAAGTGGCTTGCACTTGAGAAACTTGCAAACTATCCAAACTTTCTAATAGGAGTCCTTTGAGGTTCTAGCAATATAATCTGATTATGTCAACCTCTGTTTTACCTCTCTTTATTTTGCAACACTCGAGGTTGTCATTTTAAGCATTCTGATTAGCCATATCCTCAATCAGATTCCAAACTAGCATTTGATTTTATTCATGGAACCTCATCATTTGTTGCTGAATCCAGAAAATACGAGACTACACTCTCAATCCATTAGAAGGTATAGACCAAGAGCACTCTCCAACCGTGATGAGAACATAGTCCAATGTGCTCCTTATTGTAGCGCTCCCGTGCCTCATACAAAGTCTTCATCACTATTTTGTACAAAGTTATGATTTGAACCGCATTGCATGTTTCTCTAGAAAATAATATTTCTTTGTAGAAAGGAAAGCCATTACATCCATGTGCATGAGTGTCGATCAGAAGTTTCCCGCAATCGTGGGTTGTCCTGTAGTGAAAAAGGATAGCATACTCCAGCCTGTTTAATGGTGCTATGTTGAAGGAAGTTAGAAATAGAAAAATTAGATCTTCAAATCGCACTTTCAAACTAATTTGCGGCTAATCATATTGAGTAGCGTAAGCTTAAGTTTCGAAATTGACTTCCTGTGTGATGCATCCTCAGGCCTATCGGGATTTCATTTTGACCAAGTTGTGAATAATCCATTATAGTTCATTGTTGTGCTGTCATCCGATCAACGTGACTACTCTGAATTGATCCCCTCGTTGTAGGTTGTAGATGTTTCCTCTTCCTCGCGATTTGTATTGAAGAAAGGATTAACAAATTGCGAGGTCGGAGGGTTAGAAAAGTCTAATCGCCTGGCAGAATTCTTTCGTCTATGGTAATTACGCTCTAATTCGGGTTAAAAAAAATAAAGTCCTTAATTCGAGAGTTCCTTCGCATAAACAAAAGAATACTAAAAATGATCATAAGTATTGTCCCAAAGAACAATTAAGACTAAAAAGGAAGAAAAATAGCTCAAACTCAATTAATTAATACTATAACAATGTCACTTCCCCGACAACAGTTTCAACATTAGACTGGCTTATCGCGTTACTACCAAAAATACTTATTAAAACTAACTAATGTAGTTAGTGGTAACATGGTCRAATCCACAAGGAAGAAACAGTCAACTATCAAATGATTGTAAGCATCTAAACTAATAAGGCCTTTGTTTGATGAAGCTAAGACTAACGACAACAAGAATTAATTATGAATAAACAATATATATAAACTAAGTCTAGGGCTATGGCTCACTATAATAGCAAATTAGCAATAATTAGGCTTCAACAATTCACAACAAGACACAATCGAATGGGATCATAAGTTCTCTCGAATCATGTGAACCATAACCGTGATTTCGAGTCTCGTTCTACCTATTAACTTAGATCTTGTATTAAGTTTTAATCGATAGATCTAGAAATTCGTGACTAATCTAATTAAGCAATTAAGTTGGGCCCTACAAAATTGATTAACATAAAGGAACAATCAAATTAAAGTCGATAAATTTTCAAATTATGAATTGAATCAAACCCAAATAAAACTAATCATAATGCTACAGATCCCCAATCTCCYTAGAAAGGCAACCAACACATATTGCAATTAAACATGATAAAAATAATTAGGGAAAACATTATTAACAATAATAGTAAAGAATTAAATAGATTAAAGACTAGAATAATACCAAAACGCCAAGGATTGAAGGATTAATGATGAACTTTTATTGAATGATTGATTTCAAGCGAAAACTATCAACTAGGTTTCTTAAGAGAATAAATGTAATTCAGAAAATAAAACTAAAACTAATTATATGAGGTGTTTTAAAATTAGGAATTCTCCCCCCTTATATACTTCATAGCTAAGATAGATATTAGTCCAAAAAAATTACATCAATCCCCTTAATAAAATAAAGATATAAAGTCAGCTAAAAATCGCGGAACAGGGTTTGTGGAAGTGTCATTGGACCATTTTCTGAATGAGGTATCTTGAGCTCTGGGTATCCAATGTAGGCATGTGACCTATATTTTCGAAACTCTTTAAGTCTAGTTTCAAAACCAGTTGGAATCGCATCAATCCAATATGCAAAACATGAAATATAGCCAAAAGAGTAAGCATATGTCAATATTGATACTTTGCAACAATCATATTCCTTCGTTTTCATCTCGAATTTACTCTTAATAGCTATTTTGCGATCCTCATGGATGCAATCTTCATTAATACTCCATCCAAACCATGCTAACTTTCAAATAAACCCTTAGTACTACAAATGATGTGGGGAATGAGGAAATTATACCCTTATAACCTACAAAACTTACCCATAAAGCACAAAACACTCAAAGAAGCATTTGTTAGTACCAATTGGTTGAAAAGAGATTAATTAAATGCCAATAAGACAATAAAAGAGATTAAAAACAAGATATAATAACAACACATCACCTCATGGATGTAATATTCAATAAAATAATCCATTCAAATCGTGATAACTCTCAAATAAATCCTTAGTGCTCCAAATGATGTCGTGAATGAGGAAATTACATCCTTATAATCTACAAAACTTATAAACAAAGAACAAAACACTAAATGAAGCATTTGTTAGTAGCAATTGGCTCAAAAGAGATTAATTCAATGTCAAAAAGACAATAAAAGAGAGTAAAAATATGATATAATATCAACACACCAGGCCACCTTAAGGATGCAATCTTCATTAATAATCCATTCATATCGTGATAACTCTCAAATAAATCCTTAGTACTCCTAATGATGTTGGGAATGAGGAAATTACATTCTTATAACCTACAAAACTTACAAACAAAGAACAAAACACTAAATAAAGGAAGTATTTGTTAATAGCAATTGGCTAAAAAGAGCATAAGTCAATGACAATAATCTAATAAAATAAATTGAAAACATGATATAATATGTTGGATCGACTGAACAATACAAGGGGGGGGGGKGAATTGTATTTGAGGAACTTAAGTGACTTTCACAACAAGAAAATCGATTTCGGCCAATCGAACGCACCAACCGATTTTTTTTGGTCGGCAATACCGACTAATACCAACCGTTTGCAGTCGGTAATAGTTTACCGACTGAACAGTTGGTCGGTTATACCGACGGTCGGTATAACCGACCAACTGTTCGGTCGGTAAACTCTCAGCTAAAGCTGAGAGGAGGTGTTATCCGCCAAAAATACCGACAGAAAATTCGGTCGGTGGTACCGATCGAATTTTCGGTCGGTAAAATTAAATATATTTTTTTTAAAATCTCCCTGCTTGCTGCGAATTGAAACCCGAGTCTCTCACTCACTTCTTTCAATTCTTTTTTCATTTCAAACTTCAAACCCTCTCTCATAACTCACAAACCCTCTCACTCACTCTCACCGGAACCGGCGAAGGTACACCGGCACTGGCGCCTCTCCGTCACTCTCTCTCGCTCCTCGCACCTCTCCTCTCACTGTTCGTTCTCTCTCTCTCTCCCTCCTCGCCGCGCCGCATCTCTTTCTCTCTCGTTCCTCGCCGGCGACCCACCTGCTCGGAGCCCACCCGCCACCGCAGCCTCCGCCGCCGCCCCTGTTGCAGCCTTCGCTGCCGCCACTGCTGCAACCTCCGCCAATTAACCCTCACTTTGGTTATTTTGTTTTTGTTTGTTTTTATTTTGTTTAATTGTGTTGTATTGGTATGTTTTGTTAGATAAATTAGTTTGTATTAGTTTGTATTAGTATGTTTTATTAGTATGTTTAATTAGTATGTTTTATTAGTATGTTTAATTATGTTGTATTAGTATGTTTAATTATGTTTTATTAGTATGTTTAATTATGTTTGTTTAATTATGTTGTTTTAGTATGTATGTTTAATTATGTTTATAGAGTATGTTAATTATGTTTAATTATGTTTGTTTAATTATGTGTTATCAGTATGATACACATTAGTTTGTATTAGTATGTTTTGTTAGTATGTTTAATTATGTTTGTTTTAATTATGTTGTATTGGCAATAAATATGATAAATTACAAACAATTGCAATAAATATGATAAATTACAACAATATACAATGGAATAAACTATATTAATCTCATATATTATTTGAACTAGTTTGTATATAACCTTAATATGATTTTAAAAATATTAATATTGGCAATAAATTACAACAAATTGATATATTCCCAAATTTTAATTCCCTTAAATTAGTATTACTAAATAAATAAATAAACACCAACACACACACACAACCACCAACACACACACCACACACACACACACACACACACACACACACACACACACACACATATATATTATATATATATATACACACACACAAAGTATTTATTTGTTTATAAGCAATTGATAATTTAATAATTAATAATTTAACTCAAAATTTGTAAGACAAAAATAAAAGCAAAGATGTGAAAGGTGGGTTATTAACTAGAATAATCAACACAACAAGACTAATCAAGAAAAAAATGAAGTGCTTTGAGACACTTAAAACACTTAAATTTGATGAATGCTTTGAACTGATATTTTTAATGGCTTAGAATAGGCTTGCCCAAAATGAAAAGGAAGGAGCGTATGTAGTGAAGTGTATAATAGACAGATAATATAAGAACATGCTTCGGAGTGAGTTCATTTGAAGGGTTGAATGAGTTGTTGCCTCTCGCTCAGCAGCACCCCTACCTCAATGATAGGGACAAAGATAAGATGTCCGTTGTGTTAGGTGTAAAAAACTTGAAGTACTTGGATGTGCTCGACTTAAAGGTACATTTGTATAGGAAGGTTTCATTGGAGAACTACTATGAATGGTTAAGTCACGGTGAAAGGTGAGCAAAGGTCCACCTCGTCTCCTACTCAAACGAATCCCTACCGAGAAATGGTGTCGATGCATTTGGAACGTGACCAATCATTCCTTGAGGAGCAGCTTTAGTCGAGGAAGAAACCAAATGCGGAAGCGAAGAAGTTCTTCGAGTTGCTCATTAGCACAAGAGCCGTTGTATGATGGGAGCAACATCTCGGTGTTGGAGATGGCTTCTAGAATGATCAATTTGAAGTCTGAGTACAACTTGCCACACACGTGCGTAGATGGTTTTGGGTCATTGTTGAGTGATGCGCTCCCCACGTCCCAAAAAACGAAGTGTAACACCTACTACGACACAAAGAAGGTACTCAAGGGATTAGAGCTTCCTCAATAAAAGATACACGCATTGCCCAAAAGGATGTATGTTGTATTGGAAGGACGATGCCGAACTTGATAAGTGTCGTCAGTTGCGGAATTAAAAGAAACTTAACTAAAGAAACACGAGAATAAGAAGAATTTCCAAACACAAAACTCTCAAGACAAACGCCAAGAGAGGAAAAACTGTGCCTGATGCAACACAGGACTCTTCTTTTATATAATAGATCAAACACCTAATTACAATCTAAGACCCTCGTTCTCAGTTCAATAAAGAACTTCTTGAACCCTTGTAACCAACTCCTCTGTTGGTCACACCACTCTATTTCTCATTTGAATGAAATCCCTCGGCCTATGACTTTTGCTCTCACAACCCCTTGCTTTAATCAATAGATCAAAGCACTTTTACAACTCTAATTAAACTTAAGACTTGGCACTGGTATGAAGAATAAAGCTCTAATATTTCTTTGCTTGAAGTGTATCTCGTTTTTTACTAAGTGAGAGTATTTATAGAGTGAGATTGTAAGCGTGGGAAGCCAAGCAGTAAACCACCAT
This sequence comes from Bassia scoparia, assembly GCA_008642245.1. Lineage (NCBI taxonomy): Eukaryota > Viridiplantae > Streptophyta > Magnoliopsida > Caryophyllales > Amaranthaceae > Bassia > Bassia scoparia. Next base: position 22,598 of record SNQN01007208.1, on the reverse strand, counting down.
CACACTACATCCTATTTTGTAGAGTAGTGCTTAGCGAAATTGACTACCAAGTCCACAAACACACGATTTCAATTCAACAGTTTATATCCGTTGAAGCTCCTATTTCTTCTCAATTAGTTAGCTTGATGATCAACCAATTTACACACGTCTTTCAACGAAACTCCTTAATTCTAGGATTCAATTTTTCTTTTAAAAACTAAATAAAGATATATTTTAAGATAAAACATTTATATCAAAGATAATATAACATATATTTAAAAAATAAAAAGCCAGAAAAAAAAAATTCTTAAAGTTTATAAAAAAATTTTATTATATAGTAATTTACAAATACCTAGGTTTATTTTCTTTTTACAAACCACTGAATTATATCCTTAACTATTTAATTCACAAACTCATATTATATCTTCCTTTATCCTATGAGCTTATATTTCATACCATAAGTCAAGCTATACAATAATCTAAAATACAAAACCCTAGATCTATCAACCAGGCCAAATATCTCGAATATTTATTTTCATATAATATCTAATATCTATTAATATTTCCAATATTTATATTTCAATATAATATGTCGTATCTGAATATCTATTTATTAAAAGATTAATAATAAAAATATAAAAATTTACTTAGTATCATTCAAGTTGATTGAGCAAGTTATTATTATTAACAAATTTATTTTTTGAAAATAAATAATAATAATAATATAGTCATTCATATAAAAGAAGGTTGGAGGTTAAAACCTTAACTATCCATAGCTATTTAAATAGATAGATATTATGTACTCACATTACTTAACACATAATTTGTAAATTTGTTATTAAATTGCATTTTAAAATTTATTATATTTCGTTTGCTATACTGAATGTAAAGCTATATGTCAAGCCTTTCACGTTGATTTTTAGGCACTGATATATATTATTCTTTCATAAAAACAAAACACAATTTTTTGAAACAAAGAATTCTGTTTTGTGACAAGGATTTTACTGTCCTGCCAAACAAAAGAGATCAAAACTTCCCTATAACACATTATTAGGATACGATCTAATTTTAAGCCATTTGTTTATTTTAAAAAATATCTTTTAAAAAACCGACCATCTTTTTCAAAATGGATGGAAATTAACATTTGTTACATTCTTTTGCCGACCGTTGATAAATGATCAGTAATTGGTCAAAATTTTTGAGATTTACTTAAAATATAACATTCGTTTGTAGCGTTTTAGGTTATTCGTCAATTGTTTATTTCCCCGTAGTTTTCGTTTTCCTCCTTGCGCACCAACACTCTTCCCAATAGCATTTTCCACTGTCGTTGTAGTCGTCGTCTTCCTCACACAACACGATTGTCGCGTTTTACTGCCGTTCGTCTTCTTTAAATCAAATTGCTTTTTAACTTGATATTTTTGGGAATATTCATTTGAAAATGCTAGGGATTAAGAATGAATTGGATTGAATGGTATGCGGACCCTTAGGACTGCCACCATCGCATTTTTGGACGCGTGCCACCATATTCTTCCCTGCTGCTGCTATCTTCACCCTAAACTCCTAGCTCAAGTATGTTTAAAACCATGTAAATGGTTGTTGATCGATTTAAATTGTTGTTGTTGGTTGTTTAAATTTTTGGTGTTTATATGCATATTTATTTATTCAAACAAACACATGCATTCTTTTGATTATTTTCACTATGTTGTTTTTGTTATTTGGTATGAAGTAATAATAATTATATATATATTGTATTATTTATTTTTTTTTTACTGAAATTTGTGTTAAAGTTAACTAATGACTTTAAGAATTAGTTATCAAATTTGTGTATCATATAATGTTGGGTGAATGTTTATTTTATGTCATTGTTTGAATACAATCAAGCAATACATTGATTTATATGAGTTTTGTCTGTAACCCTCAAAAAATACCGACCATTAACAGTTGGTAATTAGCGTCTTGCCACAAAACCGGTGTTGTGATTGACGATTGTTTTAAACCGTCACCAAATCACTGTCTGTTCATAAAGCTTGTCAGTAATTGCGGTCGGTAAAAATTTACAGTCGAAAAGCCCGTCATTTAGTGCTTCCAAAGCGGATACCGATCATCACTACGATCGTTTTCACGTCGTAAAGTTTTTACGCCGCTCCGCATTTTTACGACAGGTTTTAGATTTGTTTATCGCGATGATCGGAATTGAGTATATTCCATTTATGTGATTCCTCGTCAAAAACATGAAAAGTTTTTCATTGACCTCCTCAGACTATGACAAACATAATTATGTAAACTTGGCCTGTTTATATAGACTATGTTCTGTCGATGTTACAAACATTAAAAATGAAACCAAATCGATATGTTTACTAACCTCGAAAAAAAGCCCAAAAAAATGATGCGATAAATAAAAAAACGTGGCACCGCTTTGTTGGTTCGTCAATTGCCCCGTGGGTTTACCTCTTTTTTATAACATTGGAAGGTCCCAACATCTGTTGCATCATTAATGTCGGTTCAGTTTCCACTCGTCACTAGATGTCTAAGTAAAATGTTATCTTATCTCATCTTCGTTGTTATTCCAAATAAAGAATTAGTTTGTTCCCCAAAAAAATTTGTAGTATCGTCCACGATGTTGCAATTTTATGGTGCCCCTAAAATTATTGGATTTGTCTATCTATGTTTGAAAAATGTGAAGAAAAATGATTATATGAGTAAGAGATAAAGTGGAGATGAAAATAAGATTTTTTTTTTACAGAGATAAGAGAAGAATATTGAGTAAAAAATGATACAAGAAAATGATATTTTAAAAAATTGATGAGAAGAAAAGTAAAAAAGTATTTGAGTAAGATGAAATAAAGAAAAGAATGGATCTGCCAAAGAAGTAGGAGCGGATAAACAATGAAATAGGTAAAGTTATAATTACAAGATATGATGTTATGAATAGTAAAGTGAATTACAGTACTCTGTAGTGTAAATTGTGAATAATTTTAATAAATTTACATTTATAATCATTCCATTGTACTTAAATGGAGTAGTAAGTATTTATTATGAATAAATAATCGTTATGATGATTTTTTAGGATTACATCAAAGTTGCATATCACCATGAGAATGATCTAAATTAAAAATTGTCTTGCTTTAATGAATAAGGATCCGGAGTGAGATAGATTTTAAATGGTCGTGTATAGCTTCCCTCCTGATCCAAGAGATCTTGGGAAATCTCTCGTATTCCCTAGTTCTGTGCATATTTCTTTAGACCAAAATAAAATAAAATAAAAAGTTCAATTGCATTGCATGCTGATAGTTGTCCGATATTGTACGAGTTTCTTAGGTACTTTTTAGTTTATTTATTTATTAGTTTATCGAAATTTGCAATTTTTTACTTTTGAGTTTTAACAAAAGTTTAACATTTGAAATGTAAGTTATAGAATTGCAAATTATGATTTTTATGCTTTATACTTAGATTATTTTTATTTGCAGTTCAGCTTGGTTTTTTCGAGGCTTCCGGCAAAGTTCTCAAGGTTTTGGTAAAAGATAGCAAAAGAAATTGGAGCAAGTTTAACAGTTTAAGCAAGTTTGAAGTTGAAACAGAAACCCTCCGGTCGCGCATAAAAACCCTCGGTAGCTATCGCGCATTTCAGGCAGCACCAAACCCATCGGCAGTCAATCATGAAAATGTGTGAGGTGGCGGTTTTGGCCAGAATTTCTACTCAATACGATAGTGGGAGTTGCGCATCCCTGGCCACTTCTCTTTTTTTATGCCAACGTTGAGCCTGCCTGGGGCCACTTGTTAGTCTTTTAATAGTGATTTTCCTTCTAGTTTTAGTATATTAGGCAAGTGTAGTGGGATGTAAAGAGGAATGGGTGATCAATCCACTCTAGATCTAGTTTTTTTTAATACTCAAGCTTAGCTTTAGAACTCAAATTCTTTAGTTTTAATTCTTCTTAGTTTTAATTTTCAAGCAAGAACATGGAATCTCTAGCTTAAGCACTCTTAGAGTTGTTGAATTATCTAATTCAAAGGTTTATGTAAAGATTGCTCAACTCTACTATACTATACTTGATATATAATTGAAGCTTGTGTTCATATTTATTAATTATTGCTTTGTATTGACTTGGATATAAACTTGTAGTACATATTGATTTCATTGCTAGGTTGGAATTGATTTCATTATTCTCAAATCTTAGTAGCAAGTAGGGTTTCATCAATTGAACCACTTGATTGTATTGAAACTTGGTAAAAGCTAGATTAATCGTTATTTAATTCACAGCTTGTTAATTAATTGACAGTCTGTTGTTTCTCTCCATGCTCATTCAAATTATTGATTCGAATCTCTACTCCTTGAAAAGATATCGACGATTGGTATAATTATTTTAAGTAGACGCACCCACGTCGTTTATAACACATCCATAACATCGACTTAGCTACTTAAAAGAAACACCGGATGGTTAAGTCTTGACAAGCCATAATACCAATAAGAATTGAATTAGTTGTAAGTTTTCACTGTTAACGAGTGTTTCTTCATTATTAATCGATTAAGATAGAGAAGTCCGACCACCTCCTAAGTACGTTTCCTCAAGTTACAAGTTAAATTAATCATTAGTTTCACTCTATGATCATTGATACTTTAATTCATCACAAAACCCCCCTTTGGTGTCGTCGTTTAATCACGGAGAGTAATGAATGATTTGACGTCTTTATTCGCTATTAGTTTCTAGCAAGCCCCATTCACCGTGGATACGAACTCTACTTTCCCTATACATTAGCTTGTATTGAGAGAGTATGAGAATATCTTTGATTAGCGATTTCTAGAACGACGAAAATCGTCCTCCCACATGCTACTTTCTGATTTGCCTTAATTAACTTAGTGTTTACCTTCTAGATGCTTAAGTTCTTACAACAATGAAAAAAAGTATTTCTTAAAGGAAAAATAACTCAAATAATTACCTTACATATAAAACCTTCATTATAGTTTAATTCAGAGTACGTTGAGAATTTCGAAATTAGGATGTTAACTCCTTAAAGAGATATTTTAACTCACTTATTAAAAACACTTCTCATTCATATCTTTCTTCTTCATTCTTCTTCTTCTTCTTCTTCTTCTTCTTCTTTTCTCTTCTTCTTCTTCTTCTTTCTTCTTCTTTCTTCTTCTTCTTTTCTTTTCTTCTTCTTCTTCTTCTTCTCTTCTTCTTTCTCTTCTTCTTCTTCTTCTTCTTCTTCTGTCTTACTCTCTTCTCTTCTTCTTTCTTCTTTTCTTCTTCTCTTCTTGCTTCTTTCTTTGATTCTCTCTTCTTCTATCTTCTTCTCTTCTTCGTTCTTTTCTTCTATCTTTCTCATCTTTTTCTTCTTCTTCTTCTTCTTCTTCTTCTTCTTCTTCTTCTTCTTCCTCTTTCTTCTTCTTCATTCTCTCTTCTTACTTCTCCTTCTTCTTCTTCTCTTCTTCTTCTTCTTCTTCTTCTTCTTCTATCTTCTTCTTCTTCTTCATTCCTCATTCCTCTCTCTTCTTCTTCTTCTTCATTCTCTCTTCTTCTCTTCTTCTTCTTCTTCTTCTTCTTCTTCTCTTCTCTTCTGTCTGTGCTTCTTCTTCTTTCTTCTTCTTTCTTTCTTTCTTCTTCCTCCTCCTCCTCCCCTCCTCCCCTCTCCTCCTCCTGACACTTCCTCTACTAATCCGCCAAAATTTACGTTCCTCCCTGAGACCAATATACAAAATCAACTTTCCTCCTTATGCTCTCTACACAACCATCCTTTGATCATTTAACGAACATTCCTAACACTCTCCTCATCGTGTTACTGTCCCCCTTCTCTCACTCTTCTTCAAAAAACTTTGATGTATCCTATGCCTTCTCTTTTGTGCCTTCTCTTCTTTAGTTCATTTAAATTCCTATTGTTGTTTTTACAAAGTTTTACATGTACTGTTGTATTATCGATTTTGTTATGTATGCTAATTAATTATTTTATTATGTGTGTACTTCGTTGTGATAGTTGCAAGTTTACATTTGATTTTTGAGGGAATTCTTTTGACACAAAATCACAAATATGATATAGCATAGTGTTTAATTCCTTTATTGTAGGTATCATGGACATCAACTCGGTGTTAAGTCATCCTAGCAAAAGCACGAGGTTGTGTTCTTTATTTTTTCGGAGTAGATATAAAGAGCATAGTTAGGGGACTAGACTAAATTAACCCAGTTTGGGTGAAATCCTCGTTTAAAATCTCGCATCGTTAATTCACTTATCATTACTCACTCTACCTTTACATCAACAACTTGATTCTCTCTAGGAAACCAGCCCCATACTGATTCCTTCAACCTATAATGGCCGAAAAGAAGAAAAATTGGCTTACAGTGGGTACAATACAATGAAAGCATAAAACTCGGACATCACCCCATCCCCGACATCTTTCCCAGTGCTTAAAAGCCTTTCATCCCCTTTACAACAGAGGTAACATGAATCCAGTATCGCTTTTGATGATGTGATAAACGATGATGATAAGTTTCAAACCAAGTAAAAACCCAATTGTGTGAAAACGTTTAGGCATTTGCTGCAGATATGTGTTCATTATAGGGAGAGCACACGTTGGATCATATAAGCTTCCCCATAGTAGGACGTAGCGCCATATCCAAAGGAGAAAAGCAAGCATAAGACTAGGATGCATGCAACGAAATGCATCCTGATGAGCGGCAAAGAGTTAAAGAAGCTTAGAGACAAACCCAATCATGACAACAGTCCAAACACACTCTCAGCTACCTTACGCCTTCGATGGATAGCAATCGACCCATCTTTCCACCATTCTTTCAGAACCATATAGGTCTTAGAGATAATCCTATACTCTAGATGTAACATCTCGACATTCCTGTGTATGCGCATCACGTTGTATCCTTCTAAGATAGAAGGCCCTATCTTCTACCCATGAACCCGAGTATCATATGACAAACCAGGTTCATCTCCCGATGGTTTCAAAGTGTTCTTCAAGAGGCAGCTCAAATAATCGCCTAAGGCACCACCACTCTCTTACAGGAGATAATGTGGAAAAATCATCCCAAGGCGATTGGATAAGGCACAGGAATGCAAAGCGCTGTCTCCCACCATTACCTAATCTTGTACGAGGAATGCTATCTACCACAATTTTCACATTTCTTGATATGGCACCTTAGGACTCAGAAATGTCAATATTACCCTCACGAGCAAATTGACGCTATCCACCTGATCCCTAAGATGAGTCACTTGTGCCTTACTCAAGCACCTAATATACAGAGAGAGCTGTACACACCATCAAGCTGACTCAATGCACCCTTGGGTGTATACTTAAGCTTTTCCTTAGTCACCCTCAAGGAATGCAGTCACCGTTAGAGTGGTCACAAACATATTCAACAATCTTCCCAAGCGCAATCTTTTGGACCTGATACACAATTTCCCGAAACATTTGTTTGCAATGTATATTGTCTCACTCATCATTTTCATGGCAAACCGCCAGGGAAAAGAAAGAGTCAGACACGACACTATCAAACACTTATGAAAGATTCACACGTGTGGCAGAAACCTAGAGACTTTAAAACACTTAGGAGGTCATGCAAAGCGATTTTATGCACAGGAGTTTACAAAATGTTAACTCGAGTTCTTATATGAATGAAAACTTGCCAAGAAGCCCCTAGAGAACCAAATTTGAACTTCTGAATCACTTTCTCAAATTAATCGAATTTGAATGTCTGACAAAAAATATCCACTCAATGTGCTCCGTAAAAAACTGCGCCCCAATATACTACTACAAGCTTTATTATCCCCAATAGAAATTCAAACAAAGCTCCGAACTTTTTGCCTGGTATGTCCCTCATAGAGGAGTCCTGTATTCATTTAGAGAAAAAAGACTAACTTAATGAAAGAAGAGACTCCAAAGCGCATTTTCCCTGTAAATCTGTATCTAATGGTAACCCAGACAAATCAGTAGCTCCAAAGCAAAGATAACAGAGTTTTGCGCATATCGGTCAACTATAAGAAAAATTATACACCTTTCAGGTCGCTTAGTTTCTCTCAAGTCAATTTTCTTCTCAATATACAACAGAACTACCATTAAGTTCAGAGGATCTGATAGGATTGATTAATATTGTAGATATTGCTAAAGACCCATTAAAGCGAACGTCAAAAAACCATGACTAAATGCATCCAAAGTTATACAAAGTTGCCATTGGCTCTTATCGGCTGTCTACTGCTTGCTTATGCCACATAGCAAAGATGATGCCCTGTAGACCCTAGGCGTTTGCAGCCTTGATCTTCCATATAATCCTTACATTCAACACCATGACCAAACTCTCTGCACGGTATGGATCTCATGTACACATCCTCCTCCATAATGAAGCCAGTTAATCAAAGAAGAGAAAATTTGGGCAAGTGCAGACGGCAAGCCGATGGGACAAGTCCAAAGAAATTGCAGATGCAGGTTCGATCCGATCTGCAATTACCTAGAGTGTGGTAGTGTTTGATTCCCTAGTGTTTAAGTATGACAAACATTGCAGAATAGTACATTGTCTGATGAATACAGCTGGTCCTGAACAGCTGAGATACTTTCTTGTCACCTTGAAAGAGAGTGACATGTATGCTAACAAGATATTTCTATCCGTGAAATTTAAAAATGTGTAATACAGATGTGTTTGCATAGCACATAATGAATTGCCAACCTATTGAAGCCACATTTACAAAGACCTACGCAATCGCACAGAAACGAGAA
>SNQN01007208.1:0-13884 GCA_008642245.1 Bassia scoparia | reverse complement strand
TTCTTTTCAAAGTCATATTGACGAGCGAAATCAAAGCGATCATCAAAAGCACTTTTATTATATTCTAACGATTTGTTATTCACTCTAGTGACAAGGATGGCGTATTTGTACTATAATATATTATTTGTTGGCGCTTTGTATATTTGTTTAAAAGACCGATTAATTGCCTTGCACATTAAAGCAGAGTATATTAGGGCAACCGGATTTTCTAGGCCCTCGTTAATATTACTAACAAAAATGATCGCCTTATCCATTGTAGAGTCATGTCTGTTTATATAGTAACCACCTAGTAACCTTTAGGATTATGTGCGCTAAATAATGCTTGAAATGCTTAAAGATATGTGTACTCCAATAATCAATGATGAATGGAATTACAATGAGCCAGTAGAGCCGCTACAATGCGGGCGATGGGCGTCAAAGATTTTAATCCGTACCATTCCCGAACCCACGAGCTTGCTTACTTATCGGACCATGGGGCTTTGTTGCGCACCAACGTGTCGCGCCTGAATTAAACCTTATAGCACGGTGGCGATCCCCCTTCTCGACAGAACCCCCCCAACGCACTCACGCGGGTTCTAGGCTCAGCCCAAACAACACACACATCGAGTAGGCCCAAGCCCCCCGCGGCGCCACGTTCTAAAGTTTACGTCGGTATTCACCACCGTAAACACTTGCGGGCAAGTATTTATTGCTTATGATGTCGGTAAATGTTACCGAACGTTGTGCAGTCGGTGTATTTGAACTGCGGTGTGGTTGTAATTACCGACTAAATTTAAGCCGATCGAAACTTTTCGTCGGATGTCGAGAGCTAATTTCTTTGTTGTGACAAAGGCTGAGCCATTTGACACTCATTTAGCCCCTAAATTACACATAAACTTTATCAAAAGACAAATGTGAATGTTACATGAAAGTGAAATACTCCAAGGATCTTTCATTTTGGGAGAAAATATTACAAATTGCATTACATTCTCAATAAATTCCACAAGTCTCTACCATTGAATGCCCGCTTCCCAATCAAAGTATATCTTTTAAAAATTTAGTATAGGAAGAACTGTGAGATATTCAATTCATGGAAAAGATTGACCTTTATCGTTGCACACCTCACTGAACTTGCGAAGATTAGAATATAAACTTGTGCATCGACGCATCGGCAGGAAAGGGTCTTATATAGAGGCACTTTCAACTACCTCATCTTCTTCTTTTTTTTAATCCTTGTCCTCCTTAACTTAGCAGACATTTACCACATCATCTTCCTTTGCTCTTTCAGAACCTCATCATTGACATCAGTGGCTCAAATAGTTAGTGCCACGTACATTATTTGATGGACATTAAACATTTCTAGGTTATGGGGTTGTGATGAAGATTTCTTCGTTGCCTTTACGATATTGAAGCGACCATTCACTACGCTGTATATCAACTACTTGTTGCACATAGGACTCTGAACACTCCTTCTCATCCACCAATATCGCAGACAAACTCTGTCTACATCGATTCTTAAGAAACATCGAGCGACTTATCTTGCATTTGCATCGATGTTTATCCGTGTTGCAACATCATATTTTTAATTCAACTATGGTTGATTGACGGCTATAGCTGTTGCTTATGTGGCAGATTGTATGAGAATTATATATCGATTTTGGTACGGTGTGTTGATAGCGACTTGGTTTGTTTTGCTGCATTGTACGATTTTGTGGGAGAATTCAACACATTCGTACCTTGTAAGAGATATTAGGATGACTCCTCATTCCTTCGCATATATGTTGTTGAGTATGGATTGTTGGCTGTAAGCTTGGAAGTACACATACTTGCTCCACCACTTTGACACCATTTAAAGAGAGAGTCCACCATACCATAAACTATTCAAAATACTTCTTCGACGCTGACATAAGTTGCAACAGAGAAGAGTAGTTGGCTTTCACTGAGAAACTGCAAAACATCCAACTTTCAATAGCATCCTTTGAGGTTCTACATATAATCTGATATGTCAACCTTGTTTACCTCTCTTATTTTGCACACCTCGAGAGGTTGTCTTTTAGCATTCTGATTAGCCATCTCCTCAACAGATTCCAACTAGCATTGATCTTTGATTCTAGAACCTTCATTTGTTGCTGAATCCTAAAATACGAGAAACTCTTCAATCCATTAGAAGGTATGACCAAGAGCACTTCATCCAACCCGTGATGAGAACAATAGTCCAATAGTGCTCTATTGTAGCGCATCCCGTGCCTCATACAAAGTCTCATCACTATTTTGTTAACAAAGTTATGATTTGACTCCGCATTTGCATGTCTTCTCTAGAGAAAATATTCTTGTAGAAGGAAGAGCCATTACATCCCATGTCGCATGGATAGTCGGATCAAGAATAGTTCCAACGCAATCACTTGGGTTGTCTCTGTAGTGAAAAAGGGAATACAGTACTCCAGCCTGTTGAATGGTAGCATAAGTTGAAGGAAGTAAAATAGAGAGAAATTAGGGATCTTCAATTCGCACTTTCAAACTGATTGCGCTTAATCACTATTGAGTAGGTAAGCTTAAGTTCGAAATTGACTTCCTTGTGTTGAATGCATCCTCAGGCCTTACGGATTTCATTTGACCAAGTTGTGAATAATCCATTATTTCATTTTATGCTGTACCGATCAACGTGACTACCTGAATTGAAATCCCTTTGATAGGTGTAGATGTTTCCTCTTCCTCGCATTGTATTTGAGAAAGGATAACAAATTGCGAGTTCGGAGGTTAGAAAGTCTAATCGCCCGTAGCATAATCTTTCGCTATGGTATTACGCTCCTAATTCGGGGTTTAAAAAATAATAGGTCCTTAAATTTGAGTTCCTTCGCATAAACAAAGAATACTAAAAATGATCATAAGTATTGTCCCGTCAAGAAACAATAAGACTAAAAAAGAAGAAAAATAGCTCAAATCAATAATTAATACTATAACAATGTCATTCCCACCAACAGTTTCAACATGTAGACTGGTCTACTCCGTTTACTGTACCAAAAAACTTAGTTAAAACTAATAATTTAGTTAGTGTAACATGTCGAAGCCCAGGAAGAAACAGTCATACTATCAAATGATTTGTAGCATCTAAAAGCTAATAAGGCCTTGTTTGTATATGAAGCTAAGACTAACGACAACACAAGAATAATTATGAATAAACCAATATATATAAAACTAAGTTCTAGGCTATGGCTCACTATAATAGCCAAATTAGCAATAATTAGGCTTCACACAATTTCACAACAGACACAATCGAATGGGATCATAATTCTCTCGAATCTGTGACCAAAACCGTGATTTCGAGTCTCGTTCTTACCTATAACTAGTCTTTGTATTAGTTAAGTGTAATCGATAGATCAGAAAAAAAAAAAAAAAAAAAAATATTCTGATGATAATTCATCTAATTAAGCAATTAAGTTGGCCCACCAAAAATGATTAACATAATCAGAACAATCAAAATTAAAGTCGATAAATTCAAATAGATGAAATTTGAATCAAACCAAATAAAACTACATCATAATGCTACAGAATCCCCAATCTCATCCTTTAGAAAGGCAACCAACAATATTGCAATTAAATGATATTAAAAAATAATTAGGCTGAAAAACATTTATTAACAATAATAGTAAGAATTAAAGAGAGGTATTAAAAGACTGAGAAAATAATACCAAAACCCAAGGAGTGAAAGAGGGAGAATTAATGATGAACTTTTTTATGACTATTGAATGGTTGATTTCAAGCGAGGAAAACATCAACCCGTAGGTTTCTTAAGAGTAATAAATGTAATCAACAAATAAAAAACTAAACTAATTTTGGGGTGATTTTAAAATCAGGAATTCTCCCCCATATATACTTCCATAGCTTAAGATATATATAGTCCAAAAAATTACACAATCCCCTTAATAAAATTAAAAGATTATAAAGTCAGCTAAAAAATCGCGGAACAGGGTTTGTGGAAGTGTCATTGACCAAATTTCCTGGAATGAGTTCTTGGCTCTGGGATCCAATGTAGGCATGTGACACTATATTTTCGAACAACTCTTTAAGTCTAGTTTCAAAACCAGTTGGATCGCGACATCAATCCAATATGCAAAACATGAAATATAGCCAAAAGAGTAAGATATGTCAATATTATACTTTGATCCAACCAATCATTATTCCTTCGTTTTCATTCCGAATTTAACCAATAGCTATTTTGCGATCCTAGCTAATATAATTATTATATAGGAATGGATTCATGTGAAAACACAAATCTTAGGTGAAAACTAAAAGAACTTATTGGGTACTGATCATCAAATAGTAGCTTGAAAGTTTGTGTACCCCTTTACTGCTTGTATGACCACTTAAAATGTAAAAGTAAATCCACTTATTTTTGGGTTTTCCGTTTCAATATAAACATGTGGTTTGCACTGGATCCTGACGTATCATATATAATATATTTATACACACACACACACACACACACATACACACACACAAAAGTATTTTATTGTTTATAAGCAATTGATAATTTAAAATTTATAATTTAACTCAAAATTTGTAAGACAAAATAAAAGCAAAGATGTGAAAGGTGGGTTATTAACTAGAATAATCAACACACAAGACTAATCAAGAAAAAAATGAAGTGCTTTGAAGAGCCTTTAAACACTTAAAATTTGATGAATGCTTTGAACTGATATTTTTAATGGCTTAGAATAGGCTTGCCCAAAATGAAAAGGAAGGAGCGTGAGTGGATGTATAATAGACGAAGATCTATAAGAACATGCTTCGGAGTGAGTTCATTGAAGGGTTGAATGAGTTGTTGCCTTCGCTCAGCAGCACCCCTACCTCAATGATAGGGACAAGTAAGATGTCCGTTGTGTTAGGTGTAAAAAACTTGAAGTACTTGGATGTGCTCGACTTAAAGGTACATTTGTATAGGAAGGTTTCAGAGAACTACTATGAATGGTTAAGTCACGGTGAAAGGTGAGCAAAGAGTCCACCTCGTCTCCTACTCAAACGAACTCCCTACCGAGAAATGGTGTCGATGCATTTGGAGACGTGGACCAATCATTCCTTGAGGAGCAGCTTTAGTCGAGGAAGAACCAAAATGCGGAAGCGAAGAAGTTCTTTCGAGTTGCTCAAGTTAGTTAGCACAAGAGCCGTTGTATGATGGGAGCAACATCTCGGGTTGGAGATGCTTCTAGAATGATCAATTGAAGTCTGAGTACAACTTGCCACACAGGTGCGTAGATGGTTTTGGGTCATTGTTGAGTGATGCGCTCTCCCACGTCCCAAAAAACGAAGTGTAACACCTACTACGACACAAAGAAGGTACTCAAGGATTAGAGCTTCCTCATGAAAAAGATACACGCATGCCCAAAAGGATGTATGTTGTATTGGTAAGGACGATGCCGAACTTGATAAGTGTCGCATTGCGGAATTTAAAGAAACTTAACTAAAGAAAACGAGAATAGAGAATTCCAAACACAGAAACTCTCAAGACAAACGCCAAGAGAGGAAAAAACTGTGGCCTGATGCCACACAGACTCGTTTTTATCTAAATAGGATCAAACACCTAATTACAATCTAAGACCCGTCTTCTCAGTTCAATAAAGAACTTCTTGAACCCTTGTAACCAACTCCTCTTTGGTTCCACACACTCTATTTCTCGACTTTGAATGAAATCCCTCGGCTATGACTTTCTCTCACAACCCCTTGCTTTAATAATAGATCAAAGCACTTTTACAACTCAATTAAACTTAAGACTTGCACTGGTATGAAGAATAAAGCTCTAATATTTCTTTGCTTGAAGGTATCTCTTGTTACTAAGTGAGAGTATTTATAGAGTAAGATTGTAAGCGGGAAGCCAAGCAGTAAACCCACCATCACACTAATCCTATTTTGAGAGTAGTGCTTAGTGGAAACTTGACTACCAAGTCCACAAACACACGATTTCAATTCAACAGTTTATATCCGTTGAAGCTCCATATTTCTTCTCAATTAGTTAGCTTGATGATCAAGCCAATTTACACACGTCTTTCAACGAAACTCCTTAATTCTAGGATTCAATTTTTTTTTAAAACTAAAAAAGAGTTTATATTTTAAGATAAAACATTTATATCAAAGATAATATATAACATATAGTTTTAAAAAATAAAAAGCCAAAAAAATTCTTAACAGTTTATAAAAAAGATTTTATTTATAGTAGATTTACAAGATACCTAGTTTTATTTTCTTTTTACAAAACCACTGAATTATATCTTTAACTATTTATTCACAAACTCATATTATATCTTCCTTTATCCTATGACTTATATTTCAACCATAATGTCAAGCTATACAATAAATCTAAAATTACAAAACCCTAGATATCTTATCATACCAGGCCAAAGTATCTCGAAATTATTTAAGCAATTCTGCCAAGGAACTCGCAGCTCTTCCCTTGAATAGCTTCTTCATATGACTACTGTTTAATGCCATCCAAAGCAGACCCCGGGAACTTCTTCCTTTTCCTAAGAATATACTTCATTTTCCAAGACATCTTGAATCATTTAAAAACCTGAAAACACACACTTAGCACAACAGTATTAGATAAACACTTATGAGTTTGCCTTAGTTGGTTTGTTGTGCCATTCATCAAAATTCATAGGGTTCAACATAATATTAAATCAGCAAGCAATTCATGGATAAATATAATATTTGTTTTGTTAAAGTCTACCTTTTCTAGGGTTTTTTTTTTTGCGAAAAACCACCTTTTGTAGAGCTATTTGCGGAAAACCACCTTTTGTAGCTATTCCCTTTTTTGACCACCACCTTTTGTAGCTATTTCCTTTGTTGACCACCACCTTTTGTAGCTATTCCCTTTGTTGACCACCACCTTGTTGTCMATTTATGACAGTGACCCGCACGTGGGCCTCACGTGACATCATTAAACCCCTTTTTTAAAATTTTCCTTTTCTTTTCTCCTCTATTTCTTTTACTTCGTATTATCCCCTCAACCTACACAAAACCTTTTTTATTTCGACACATTTTTTGTAATCAATTGTAATCACAAACCCATCTTCTTCCTGGTACTATACATCAAAGAAACAGAGCATGTACTAAGTACCTACAGCAACTTATTCCTCTCATTTATTCACTTCTCATTCAAAATTTCCTCTTTTTTGGTCATTCTAAATTGCATCACAAACCCATCTTTTTCCTTTTTTCAATTTTTCAAAGCTTTGTACTTGATATTTGTGAATGATGTCGCGCAAGAAGAACCCAAAAAAGCTTGCATTTAGGATTACATACAAATATATTTATTTTTTTTGACATTTATATTTTGTTGAGTTTAGCTTTCATTTCACTAAATTTCTGTAATTGGGGTTTGATATAAGTTGTTGCGTTGTTTAAATTGTTGGTTTGGTTTATTTTTCGCAAATTTCTTGAATTTTCGAAGTGATTGAGGTTGTGAAATCTCACTATTATCCGCCATCGGTTATCCTTCGACCCATGGTTGATCTTTCTCCTCGATGAGTAACAATACAAGCTCTACAACACTATCATCTATCCTGAGTATTTGTGTTGAGAGTCAATGATGAATAGTAAAAAATATGACATTTACTATTGTCATACTCGTTATGTATAATAGTCGTAAAATGAAATGTTGGGTTATTGCTAAAATGATTGTACTCATAACACTCAGACTCAAGAAGAAAAAAATTCTAAAATAAAACATGCAATAGTTTGTAAAGCCTGTATGATTTCGTCGATGATACTACCATAAATAATGCTTGTGAATGAAATAAAAATGGTTACCGTGATCCATGAATATTACGTTTGGTTTAGTGTTAACAATCTACAATTTTCTAACATTTATCATACAAACCATTTTGTATGTATTTTTATCCCTAATATTATTAACCATAGAAATGACAAAACTTATAAATTAATATGATCAATGCACAAAATACTATGTTATGTTTATATTTCATATAATATCTAATATCTATTTTTAAGTGATTCCTATATTTTAAAATTATATTATCTGATCAAAATACTCAAAAAATAATATGAAGTTTTTCGTACTCCGTATTAAATTTTACTACAAATTTTTTTTGAAATATTAATATAATATTAATATTTATATCATTTTCGTGACTTCATTTAAAAGAAGTGGGAGGTTAAACCTTAAACTATCCATAGCTATTTAAATATTATTATTATGTACTCACATTACTTAACACAATAATTTGTAATTTGTTATTAAATTGCATTTTAAAATTTATTATTATTTCGTGCTATACTGAATGTAAAGCTATGCAAGCCTTTCACGTTGATTTTTCACTGTTATTATATTTCTTTCATAAAAACAAACACAATTTTTTGAAACAAGAATTCGTGTTTTTGGACAATGGATTTTACTGTCCGCCACAAAATAGTCGAAAACTTCCTATAAACCAATCATTTTGGATAGGGATGTAAATTTAACCGATTGTTTTTTAAAATTTTTACCGACCATTTTTCAAAATGGATGGAAATTACATTTGTTATTCTTTTGCCGACCGTTAAATGTCAGTAATTGGGTCAATATTTTTGGGATTATTAAAATTACATCGTTTGCGTGGGATAGGTCGTCAATTGTTATTTCCTCGTCCGAATTTCTTTTCCTCCTTCGCCAAACCTCTCCAATAGCATTTTCCAATGTCGTTTGTCGTCGTCGTCTTCCTACACAACCAGTGTCTTTGCCGTTCGTCTTCTTTAAATCAAATTGCCTTTTAACTTGATATTTTTTGGGAATTTCATTTTGAAAATGCTAGGGATGAATTGGATTGAATTGGTTCGACCTGGACTGCCACCGATGCATTTTTGGACGCGTGCCACCATATTTCGCCCTGCTGCTGCTATCTTCACCCTAAAACTCCTAGCTCAAGTATGTTTAAAACCATGTAATGGTGTGTGATCGATTTAAATTGTTGTTGTTGTTGTTTTAAATTTTTGGTTGTATTTTGCATATTTTTTATTCAAACAAACACAAGCATTCTTTTGATTATTTTCACTAATTTTGTTTTGTGTTATGAAGTAATAATTAAATATATTTATTTTTTTTTTATTTTTTTACTGAAATTTGTGTTAATAGTTGAACTAATGACTTTAAGAATTAGTTGATCAAATTTTGTGTATCATATAATGTTGGTGGAATGTTATTTTATGTCATTGTTTTATATCAATCAAGCAATACATGATTTTAGTATGAGTTTTGTTTGTAACCCTCAAAAATACCGACCATAACAGTTGGTAATTAGCGTCTGCCACAAAACGGTTTGTGATTGACGATTGTTTTATTAACCGTCCACAAACCACTGTCTGTTCATAAAGCTTGTCAGTAATTGCGGCGGTAATATTTTACAGTCGAAATAAACCTATTTATCTTCCAAAGCCGTACCGATCATCACTTATCGATCGTTGACGGTCGATAAGTTTTTACCGACCGCTCCCGCATTTTTACCGACGGTTTTAGATTTGTTTTGGGCATGTCGGTATATCAGTATATTCTTGTGTGTGTTCCTCGTCAAAAACATGGAAAATTTTCATTTGCCATAATATGAAAAAAAAATTATTAAACTTGCTTTTTAACTATGTTCTGCCATAATGAAAATTAAAAAAAAACAAAATATTTTACCCTCGAAAAAAAGAAAATGAGCATAAATAAAAACGTGGGCACCGTTTGGTTGTCGTCAATTGCCCCGTGGGTTTATCTATGTGTCTTATAACATTGGAAGGTCCAACATCTGTTGCATCATTTAATGTCGGTTCATTCCACTCGTCACTAGATGTCTAAGTAAAATGTTATCTTATCTCACTCGTTGTTATTCAAATTAAAGAATAGTTTGTTCCCCAAAAAAAAAATTGTTGTAGTATCGTCCACGATTGTTCCAATTTTATGTGCCCCTAAAATTATTGGATTTGTCTATCTATGTTTTGAAAGAAATGTGAAGAAAAAGATGATAGTATTAGAGTAAGAGAAAAGTGGAGATGAAATAGATTTTTTTTACAGAGATAAGAGAAAAATTGAGTAAAAATGATACAAGAAAGATATTTTTAAAAAAGATTGATGAAGAAAAGTTAAAAAGTATTTGAGTAAGAGATGAAATAGAAGAAAAGAATGGATCTGCCAAAGAAGTAGGAGCGGATAACAATGAAATAGGTAAAGTTGAAGTTCAAAGATATGAGTTATGAATAGTAGAAGTGAATTACAGTACTCTGTAGTAAATTGTGAATAATTTTTAATAATATTTCATTTATATTCATTCATTGTACTTAAATGGAGTTAGTATTTTATGAATAATAATCGTTATGATGATTTTTTAGGATTACATAAGTTGCATATCACCATGAGAATGTCTAAATTAAAATTGTCTTGCTTTAATGAATAAGGATCGGAGTGAGGATAGTTAAAATGGTTTAAGCTTCCCTCCTTATTCCAAGAGATCTTGGGATAGATTCTCATCCCCGTCCTAGTGGCTCTCTTAGCACCAAAATAAAATAAAATAAAAAGTTCATTGCATTGCATGCTGATGTGTCCGATATTGTACGAGTTTCTTAGGTACTTTTTAGTTATTTTCGTTATAGTTTATCGTATTTTGCAACATTTTGTTACTTTTGAGTTTTAACAAAAGTTTAACATGAAATGTAAGTTTATGAATGCAAATTATGATTTTTATGCTTTTTATACTTAGATTATTTTTTATTTGCAGTTCAGCTTGGTTTTTTCGAGGCTTCCGCAAAGTTCTCAGGTTTTGGTAAAGATAGCAAAGGAATTGGAGCAAGTTTAAAGTTTGAAGCAAGTTTGAAGTTGAAACAGAAACCCTCCGGTCGCGCATAAAAACCCTCGTGTCGCGCATTTCAGGCAGCACCAAACCCTCGGGTCAATCATGAAAATGTGTGAGGTGCGGGTTTTGGCCAGATTTCTGCTCATCAGAAATGTGTGAGTTGCGCATCCCTGGGCCACTTGCTCTTTTTTTAGCCAACTTTGGGGAGCTGCTTGGGGCCACTTGCTTAGTCTTTTAATAGTGATTTTCCTTCTAGTTTTAGTATATTAGGCAAGTGTATTGGGATGTAAAGAGGAATGGGTGATCAATCACTCTAGATCTAGTTTTTTTGTTAATACTCAAGCTTAGCTTTAGAACTCAAATTCTTTTAGTTTTAATTCTCTTAGTTTTAATTTTCAAGCAAGAACATGGAATCTCTAGCTTAAGCACTCTTAGGAGTTGTTGGAATTATCTTCAATTCAAAGGTTTATGTAAGATTGCTCAAACTCTATCTAGTACTATACTTGATTATAATTGAAGCTTGTGTTCATATTGTTATTAATTATTGCTTTGTATTGACTTGGATAAATACTTGTTAGTACATATTGATTTTCATTGCTAGGGTTTGGAATTGATTTCATTATTCTCAAATTCTTAGTAGCAAGGTAGGGTTTCATCAATTGAACCACTTGATTGTTGAAACTTGGTAAAAGCTAGATTAATCGTTATTTAATTCACAGCTTGTTAATTAATTGACGATCTTGTTGTTCTCTAGGCTCATTGCAATTATTGATTCGAATCTCTACTCCTTGGAAAAGATTCGATTGGTAATTATTGTTAAGTAGACGCACCACACGTGGTTTAAACACCATAACATCGACTTAGCTACTTAAAGAAACACCGGAGGTTAAGTCTTCGACAATRACTAATTAAGAATTGAATTAGGGCGTTAACGAGTGTTTCGTTCATATAATCGATTAAGAGTGAAGGTCCGACCACCTCCTAAGTACGTTTCCTCAAGTTACAAGTTTAATTAATCACTAGTTTCACTTAGATCATTGATACTTTAATTCATCACAAAATCCCCCCTTTGGTTCGTCGTTTAATCACGGAGAGTAATTGAAGTGATTTGACGTCTTTATTCGCTATTAGTTTCTAGCAAGTCCCCATTCACYGTGGATACRAACTCTACTTTCCCTATACATTAGCTTGTATTGAGAGAGTATGAGAATTATCTTTGATTAGGYGATTTAGAACGACGAAATCGTCCTCCCACATGCTACTTCTGATTTGCCTTTAAATTAACTTGTTTAGTGGTTTACCCTTCTAGTATGTGTAAGTTCGTTACAAAGCAATGAAAAAAAGAGTTCTTAAAGAGAAAAAGATACTCAAAAACCTTACTAAAATATAGTAATTCAGAGTACGTTGAGAATTTCGAAAAGTTAGGATGTACTCCTTAAAGAGATTTTTAACTCCTTATTAAAAATCCATCCTCATCTTTTCTGTCTCTTCTCTTACTCTTCTTTTCTTCTTCTTCTTCTCTTCTTGTCTTGCATTCTTCTTCATACTTCATCCAATAAACTTCGTTCTACTATCATATTTTTCTTCTTCTTTTCTCTTCTTCTTCTTTCGTTCTTCTCTCTTTACTCTTCTTTTCTTCTTCATTCTTCTTTCTTCTTCTCTTCCTCTTTTCTTTTTTTTTCTTCTTCTTCTATCTTCTGTCTTCTGCTTCTTTTTCTCTCTCTTCTTCTTCTTCTATCTTTCTTCTTTTCTTCTTCTTCTTCTTCTTCTTCTTTCTTCTTGTTTATATAACATATAATTCATTCTTACTAACTTTATCTTCCTTACTTCTTACGTTATATCTTCTAATCTATCAATTCTTCTTCACTCAATATTCATTTATTCATATATTTCTCTAGTCTTTTCTATCTTCTTCTTCTTTTCTTCTCTATCTATCTTCTCTTCTTCTTCTCTTCTTCTTCTCTTCTTTTTCTTCTTTCTCTCTCTTCTTCTTCTTCTTCTTTTCTTCTTCTTCTTTTCTTCTTCGTTCTTCTTTCTTTCTTCTTCTCCTCACTCTCCTCCTCCTCGCTCTCCTCTTACTCCTCTTCTCCTCTTCTCCTTCCTCCTCTACTCTCCTCCTCTTCCTTCTTCCCTTCTTCAAACTTTGGGTATATCCTTCTCTTTTGTTCCTTCCTTTTGTTATTAAGATGTTTTGTTTACCAAGTTTTACTTTAGTGATCTAGATTTGTTATGTTATTATGATTTATTCTAGTGTTATTTGTTTTTAGTTGTTCCATTTGATTTGGTAATGTCTTTGAACAAAATCAAAATTGATAATTTGATGTGTTTTTTAATTCTTTTAGGTTATGATCGGTGTTAAGTCTCAGCAGGGAGTGTGTTCTTTATTTTTCGGAGCTAGATTAATAAAGAGCATAGTTAGAGAGGACATAACCAATTCGTGGGTGGAACCTCGTTAATCTGTGTGTTCCTTTTCATAGCTGACTTTATATTTTCAAATTGGTACAAGAACCGCCAACTTGATTCCTCACTTAAATCCGGAAAGCAAGAAAAATTGGCTAAGGACTAATTACTCAAATTCACACCCCCCCCTCTTAAGTGCTCTAAACTTCACCCCTTTAAACAGAGGACCATATGCTTTGATTATGCTGATAACCGATGGATTATAGGTTTCAACCACGAAAACATGAAACGTCGAACTGTGAGAATAGTTCATAAGAGAAGAAGTTGGTACCTGAGCTTCTCCTGGACGTTGCGCCATCATCCCACAAGGAGAAAAGGCGAGACAAGCAGGGGATGCTAGAAACGATCTTGAGAGGAGAGAGTTGAAAGCTTAAGCAAAACCATCATGCCAGCGAACCAATCTTCATAGAATCTAACTCGTGTCCGGACCCATCTCACATTCTTTCAGAACATGGTCAATCTATTAGCATTACATCGGGATCTGTGGTTCTTTCCATCGTATGAACCATCGAAGTAGGTCCCGTCAAAGGTAGGAGGCATCTCAAAGTGATGTTGGCCCACATCAGGAATATGAAAATCATCCAAGGATGGAAGAGTTGCAAGCTCGTCTCCCTAACTGTCAGAAGTT
>SNQN01007207.1:9557-34559 GCA_008642245.1 Bassia scoparia | reverse complement strand
CTAAGTCCTAACTGAAAGTTAGGGTACAATCTCAACGACTCAACTAAAAGCTGAATTTAACGATCAAGCCTCGAGATTAACACCGTATTTATACTGTGTCAATACTATTTTTTAGTGCTCACTCTATCAATAGTGTTAGTTGTATATGAACATTTAAAATACAACAAGTCAATAAGTGCCATCTCATAGATTATTCATTTTTAGCTGTATATGAAGTCTCTGATTATATGAACATTTAAAGTACAAAGAAAAACTGTTACAATGGCCTGTTCTAAAAAACCATTCACCTAAGTTTTATTTATTTTACTTTTTTGTAACAAAAGAAATAGTTTATCAATCTGTTTAAGTATATCCAATATTTGCTGTTTGTTCTATGTTGTCATCTGTTTAAATTTCAAAAAATAAGATTCATTTACAATTATTATTGCCTTGTATAAAATTTTAATTTTTATTTTCTTCTAGATTTATTTAATTCTTTAAATTTTAAATGTAAATTTAACTTTTATGCACTTCTTGTAATTTTTAATTTTTGTAATTTTAAGCATAATTTCTTAGATTAAAAACAGTCTCAATGTGTTGTTCTTGAATTCACATCTCTGAGTACTTCTCACTCTTTAATAGGAAATTGATTATATGGGAACCAAATTGTTCGTCAGTGCACGGTACAATATAGATTAATTTCACTAGTAAACAGAAAAATACAATTAAAAATCGATTTCACTTTTACAATTTGGGTCAATGTCATAAGTTAAAGTAATACACTTTACCAACAAAAGAATGCCGTTCAGAAAATGCCTTGGAACCATTTCGGCAAAAAAAAAAACATTTCCACAAAACATTTTGTTTAATATTCATGAAAATAAGGATACGGAGTATTAATATTTAGGTAAAAATCACCTTTCAAATCAAAAAGTACATTTCATAAACTTGGTTTGATTATTATAAGGAAATATGATTCAAAATAGAAAATCGAAAAAAGTTAGTAATTTAATCGCAAAATATTGATGTAAGAATTGGGAACTCACGACTTTAAAGGAATCGATCATATACATTAGAACCACATAACCATTTGAAAGTTTTTATATATTACAACGAATATATTATATATACTATATTATATCACTTCTAGTTGCAAAGAGGAGAATTTTTTTCTTTTTTTTTTAATTTAAGAGATTTTGTTTTATAAGAAAATGTAATTTATATTTACAATAGAAAAAACTAAATACAGAAAAATTACAATTAATTTTAAAGAAAATTAAAGAATAATATTAAAGAAGTTAAAGAAAATAAAAATTACAAATTTATACAAGGTAACTATAACTACACATGAATCTTTCCTTGTTAAAAAAAATAATATTAGAAAACCTCTAAACAAAAATAAATATTGATATATTTAAAGAGATTTGATAAATATTTTATTAAAAAAATAAAATAAAATAAAACTTGTGGCTCACATTCATCCGTAGTGGTGGACGTTTTTTGGACGACCGTCATAAAGTCATCCAAAATACAATAAGTCAATAAGTATCTTCRGATAGCGCTCACTCTATCCTATCAATAGTACGTGCTCAGTCTTCCTCGAAAGCAAAGGCTTAAGCGAAGCTTGACAATAAATGGACTAATATCTATAAATATTATTAATAGGCGTCGTTTTACAAGGAATTCGCCATGTGTCATCTTCACAAGTTTTGCATGAGTATTAAATGCATATTTGATAAGTTAATAAAATAAAAAAAAAATTATTTTTAATCCGATCCAAACAAATTAGAACAAATGGATTATGGTTTATATTTAACTAGATAATACCCCGTGCGATGCASGATTTTTTAGATTAATGAATTCATAAAAATTTGTAGCATGTAATTTTCTTATAGAGGTTATACAAAATTATGTAGTATTTCATTCGTAACTTTTCAAAAGAGGGTTAAAAATTAAGTTGTAACTTAAGATTCCTAAAAAAGGACTGATGAACGACGTGAGATTAATTCGTTATTGAAAATGATATTTTTATGGGAAAAAATATATAAATTGTAAAACTAAATTAAAGAAGAGGAGAAAATGTTATAAAAAGAATATGAGAAGTATTTATTGGGTTTTGAAAAAGAATCCTAAAGAACAATGGAAAAAAGTCAAAAAACTATGTAAAATATGTGTCATAATTAGTTTTTTTGTTGGGAAAATAAATTTTTGAAAACAAATAATATGAAAAGTCTTGGGAGGGAAATTGATAGGTGTTTTGGAGGGAAAATYTTAAAAGTGGGATTTGCTTTAGTAGATGTATATAGATTTGGACTATAAATGAGAATAAATAGTAGCATTTTTTTTCTAATGTTTTGACAAAGTAATATGATAAGGTGCATCTGAGGAAGAAAACTCTTATTAAATAGATTTGTTAATGAAATGAACGAAACATAACATACGAGTATTTGTCAAATGTTACTGAACTGCAGTAACCCAAGATTTTTCGACTGGTGGGTCACTATTAATAAACAAACATGTAATTTTTTAACCAAATATTACAAAATATTGAAAAAGTTATAAAATAGTATAGAAAACCAAAATTTTTAATATACAACTACATACGACTAAATAGCTATAAAGTCTTATTATAATAGTTCTTTGCGAGTTCCAAAAGCAGTTAACTAGTTAGTAATTTAGTAATCATGCCACCATTCCACCAATATTGTATTACATTAATTAAAATAAATAAACTATTATTTACACAATATATTAATTAACAATTATCTATTGAATTACAGTAAGTTATAAACCACACATACAAAAGTTCAATTACAAATTTACCCAATACACATTACATAAAATATAACGATATAAACTATGAGATATTCAACTATTTAAGATTGAGAAAATTTCAACGAAATAATATAAAGAAACAAGTAAACAAAAAAAATATATCAACTTTCATAAAAGACATCAACAATCAATTCATGAAATCAAAATATCAAAGAAAATTAACATTAATAACAAGTGACATAAAATATTGAAAGTTAAAATTTGGAAGAGAGGGGAGGAAAAAATAAACAAATTTCAAAGAAAAGTAACATTGATAAGAATGATAACAAATGACATAAAATATTGAAAAGGAAAAAATAATTAATTGTAATCAAGAAGATTCTAACTTGCAACTTAACCACCCATTTGCTTAGATATCAAAAAACACACAATCCATTGAACCATAGCATATTCATGTGAAACATTTTGTACTCACTTTATTATAACCTATTCACAATCGTTTTTTCAGAAGAAAAAAAATTGAACTTCTAATTTTTTGGGCCGACTGGTGGTTCAGTCCGCCTCTGTTGAACTGTGAAGTATTTAATGCAATAAAGCGAAAAGACACAAATTTTCGAAGTATTCGTTTAAAAATTTAAAAAACTTATATGCATTAGTTTAGAAATATTTAACAAAATTTATTTAATCAAGACTTTCATAAGTAAATAGAAAAAGGATAACATATTTTATTAGAAGCCGACCCGAGGCATTGCTCGGAATAATACCAGTTTATCATAAATAGGTCTCCCTAATTTTTATACATAATTTTTAGGATTTTTTTGCAACAATTACCCACATTTGAGACTTTTTTTAAAAAACTACCCACATTCTTTTTATTAAAAAAACTACCCACTTTCCCAAAAACCATTATAAAAACCTACCCACTCATGTATTCAAGCAACTTGGATACCACTTTCGGTCAGTGGACCTACCTCTATCTAGTTTTCTTCTCTTTTCCGGCTGTGGGTCCCAAATTCAATCCTTTTCTTCTTTTTAAACCCGATTTTCCTCCTTTTACTCTCATATTTCTTCTTCATCTTCTTCTTCCCTGCAGATTCTTCATTTCTCCTCTCTTTTTTTTTCAAAATCTGTAAAGGTACATGATTCACTGTAAAGGTAATTGCTGTTACTTCTTTTTGTTCAAAATTTGTATAATTTGTTATCTTTTCATTTGTTTATAATTAATTTCAATGTAAGTGACGACAAATTCGAACGAAATTATAGAATTGAGAATAGAATTTGTAGAAATTATGGTGGTATTCTCGTTAATTTCGTTGAATGGGGTGCGAGATTTCGGTCCTGAAATGACTCCAACAGCAGTAAAACACCCAATTTTCGTGGCTAAAGTCCCCAAAAAATATCAGAAATTGAGTGGTGATGAACCCACTCAAAATACCAAAACCAATGCACGATCTTGAGGCAAACCAAGCTAAAAAATGGAGCTTAAACGCACTAACAACAGCAGCAGCAAACCCACGACAATTCTCCTTGAAAATTGCTTCAAATTTGTACTCAAAAATCCCCCAAAATGTCGAACTCAACGACACCCAAAAATGCCTAGTAAATTCGAACCCAAGTAGCTCCCAAAACCCCTGAAATTTCGAACCAAACCCCCAAAATTTCTCGTGATTTAAGAACCCTAAAACTCGAATTTTCGAAAGTAAACCTAGATTTGGTTGAGATTCGAAGTAAATGAAGCTTTGTAAGAAGAGAGGGAGGAATTTGAGTATTTGTGAGGTTGAGAGTTGAATTCGTGGGTGAGTGAGTGAGAATGGTGAGATGTGATTTTGAAATTGAGTGTGTTGATGGGAAGAGAGCATGAGAGATGAGAGAGAGAGTTAAAGGAACGAAGAAGAAGAAGCAATTGATAGTGAAATGAGGAAAATTGAGTTGAAAAAGAAGAAAAAGGAACGAAGGATAGTAAAGATGAAGAAGTCAGAAGTGAGTAGAAGAAATYGGAAGAAAAAGAAATGAAATACTCCTAGGCCAATAGGGAGTGTTTTAATGGGAGGGAAAAAACGATAATTTCAAGGAATTCGACAAAAAAAAGAGAAAACTGCTTTTGGTGGGTCTCACAAGTCGGAAGTTGTTTTTTTTTATCAGAAAACCAAAGTGGGTAGGTATTTTTAATGGTTTTGGAAAAAATGGGTAGTTTTTTTTTAATAAAATGGAATGTGGATAATTTTTTTTAAAAAGTCCCAAATGTGAATAGTTATTGGCAAAAAATCCTAATTTTAAAACATATTATATAAAATACATACAGTATTGGGAAGATAGAATAAGAAACAAATAATAGCCGAAATGAAAAACGGGCGCGCTCGAAAACCATGCTGCTGAGAACTAGCTAGTTTGCTTTGWCAAGAGTACTTTCACCTGAGATCGATGTTCATAAAGGCAGCAACAASAAAATAAGGCCATGTTAATTTCATAAATTATCGCAGGTCACTGGGTAAATATAAAATATGATTAGAGCTTATTAGAGGGAGATGACCATAATTACTACCGCATCCTACTCAAGCACTTTCATGATCATCGGCTGCACCAGTACAAATAAATCGCAGGAATGATATTATTAAGCTGAGATTTTGGTCCAACAATCAATAATTCCCCTTCCCGTAAAAGCAGCAATACAACATTCAACAACAAGTCAAGGTCAGTTGGAAAAACATCAGCCAAGTCACTAAAATGAAATATTTTAACTCTAAAGCATTCCTTAACCAGAGAATTCAGAGCTGAACAAAATTAAAAATWAAAATGAAAAATCATTGCAAAATAAACTTCGCAACGTATAAAATGCCAATTGGCCGGAGAACAAAGATGATTAAAATTACTCATTCACAAACACAACAACAAACATAATTGACTAATCRTGATGATCTTCTTGGTGGACTCAATTGGTTCCGAAAGGCCAAATGAGACCCTCAACATAAAACCCTCCTTTATCTCCGTCTAGTGTGGCCCCGTTGAAATCATTAAAAGCATCGTCCCCATAGAATTGTTCTTGACCATTGTTGCTCACATCAATTATGTGAAATTGTAACAACTTCAGTTGCCGTGCATTTTTTCTTATTATAAGCTTTCCGAGGGGAGTGACATTGACAAGTGAAGAAAGACCATAGGGATTAATGCGAAATGATTTCTCCCAAGAACTCCAGTCATCATGTCGTCTCAATGTCCATACATCATAAAACGGATGAAAATCATCCACAAGGAAGCAATATAAGGACAGATACCCATTCATTACAAAAAATTGAGTGTCATAATACCTTTGTTGTCGCCAATCCACAGGTGGAAATTTGAATTCTTTCACTTGTTCAGTAACCAAGTTAAACCCGATAATTTTCTTGGGAGGTTTTTCATCTATCTGAGAGAAGTGCAAAATATCACCCAAAAACTGTTGAAATGCGAGAAAAATAATGCAAGTGTTCCACTGCAAACAAAGCCCTATCGAGATCAGGAAGCCTTTTCTGTTAGTTATTGCTTCAAAGTATGGTTGTTGTTAGTGGTTTACCAAGTCAGCCTTGTATGCCTTAGTAATAGGAGCATTTTGTTAATGTTTTGTTAGTGGTGTTTATGCATGTAATGGGTTAGTGTTAGTGGGATTATCTTCCTACTAAGTAGGATTAGTTAGTTAAGTTTTATTTCTANTTTTTCCATTCTACTAGAAAACTGACCTCAGAATTTTTGGCAAACAAATACTTGGATGATTGGAAAATGAATCCTACTTGGAAGTTGAAGCATTTCATAGAAAAGGTCTATAAAGATCTTGGGGTTAAAATTAGGTATAATAAAGCATGGTATGCTAGGTGTAGAGCTAAGKAATTGCTATATGGTGATTCAAGTGAGCAGTATGCAAAAGTGTATGAATATGCTTTTGCTTTGATGAAATACAACCAAGGTTCCAGTGCAGTGGTTTCTGTTCAGAATTCTCAAACACCACCCACCAATTTTCAAAGATTTTATGTGTGTTTGAATGGGTGTAAGTTGGGTTACAAGAATGGGTGTAGACCTATTATAGGTGTGGACGGATGTCACCTTAAGGGTCAGTATACTGGGATGATTTTGGCTGCAATTTCTAAAGATGGGAACAATAATATCTTTCCCATAGCATGGGCAGTTGTGYAAGTAGAAAATGCAGAGAGTTAGAAATGGTTCTTGGAGCTTTTGTTGAAGGATGTTGACCACTTAGAAGGTGAAGGTTTGACTTTAATGTCAGATAGGCAGAAGGTGAGATTTCCTCCTATTTTTTTTTTGTTTTTTTTTGTTTTTTTTTRTTTTTTTTCCTCTAATTTCTAATTGTTTCACTCAAATTGTGTTTGAAATAGGGGTTAGTAGATGC
The DNA here is from genome assembly GCA_008642245.1 of Bassia scoparia. Taxonomy (NCBI): domain Eukaryota; kingdom Viridiplantae; phylum Streptophyta; class Magnoliopsida; order Caryophyllales; family Amaranthaceae; genus Bassia; species Bassia scoparia. The sequence continues at coordinate 27,427 of SNQN01007207.1, read as the reverse complement.
AATTTCTTCTGTGGCTCCAAAAGCTGATGTGAGGTATTGTGTTAGACACATCTGGGCCAACTTTAAGTTAAAGTTTGGTAGTTCAACATTCAAGCAGTACTTTTGGAGAGCAGCAAAGGCCACTACCAAGGTAAATTTTGTAACAAGTTATCTGTTCATATTCATATATGTTATAAACTTTTGCATCAAATTAATTATGCATATATGAAATTAATTTGAGGGTTTTTTATTTATGAAATTTAATTATGAAAGTAATTATGTGTCAATTTATTTATGTTTGTTGTTACATTTGAAATTGGAACAGAGTGCATTTGAAAAGGAACTAGAAGCTATTAGATTTCTTTTTGAGCCAGCATACAATTACCTAAAAGCAATCCCAACTAAACACTGGTCAAGACATTCATTCACCACAACTGCCAGGTCAAACATGTTGACAAACAACATGTGTGAGACCTTTAATGCAGTTATCAAAGAGGTAAGGGACAAGACCATCTTAACCTGCTTGGAATGGATTAGGAGATACAATATGAGCAGGATGACTGACAAATGGGATGGGGCACAGAAGTATACAGGGAAATACATGCCATATGTTGACAAAGTGTTGGGTTGGGTCAAGCAAGGAGCTAAGGATAYCATGCCTATACACTCAAGGATGGATCATTGGGAGGTAGACACAGTTACAGATAGATTTGTGGTTTCATTGGGTGACAAGCAGTGTAGTTGCAATCACTGGATGCTCACTGGGATACCATGTTCCCATGCATGGTCTTGCATTGTTAGTAAGGGATCTAGACRAGAGGACTATTTAGATGAATGTTACAGTAGAGACAAATACCTACTGTCATATGAGCATCCAATAAACCCCATGCCTGGTTCAGATCACTGGACAAAACTAACTACCCTAACCCATTGCCTCCAACCATCAGAATCATGCCTGGTAGGCCCAGTGAAAAAAAGAGGAAACTTGAGCCAGGGGAGATGGAAGAAGGTAATAAGCCAGTGAAGAAGTACWCTTGTTCTAACTGTGGGACTCCTGGACACAGAAAGAATAAGTGTCCTAAGGAAGTTGCAGCAAATACACCACAAACTCAAGGAGGAAGACCAACATCAACTGACCCTTGGATTGTGGCTAACAAAAAGAAAAAAGAATTGAGGGCACAAAAGGTAAACATAAGCCACACTTATAATAATATGGAAATTTTGGTTGTTTGCAATGTAAAATTCTAACATATTTTTATTTTGAAAACAACTAGCTTATGATCCTCCATCCACCCAAGTCAATGCATCAACTACGCAACAACAATCAGGAGGCCCACCAATATCAAGTCAAGCTTCTACTAGTGGACAAAACCAAAAGACTACTACCACAAGTAAGAAAGGGAAATCAGCAGCCAAGCCTAAGACCAAGAAAATCACTGACTTATGATATGGGCATGTATCTCTTAGATTAGGTCATTTTTTTGTACTTAACATAGCCATTAGACACTCTGTTCTCAAGATTTGAAGTTAGTTATGCTTTTGGAAACACATTGACAGTTCAGTAATTGCAATTTGTATTTTGGGGGTAATTTGAGAAATGTTTAAAGTATGTATTTTGGAACAAGTTTATGTCATTGATGTTTGAAGTAAGTCTGTTTTTTGGTTTACCTGAATTCAGTGACTAAACCTTGTATTTTGGAAAACATGAATACAATGTTACAAGTTTGTATTTTGGAACAAAAAAAGTCAATTTATTCATGAAATACCCCATACAACTTACAACTTAAGTTCAACCATTAAAACAAAAATTTAAACAACCAACATAAGTTCAACTACATTGTTACATCTCCAAAATACATAATTAGCTAAAAACWACCATACTACATTACAACAACAATTACCAAACACAACACTAAAAACATTACAAACCCAACAAACATTCCATGAAAAAAACCCAATTTCTTTGAACCTTGAGCTTCATTGTTCCTCCTGCCACCCCTATTCATCCCATTGACATCATCAACAACCAACTGAGCCTTCAACAAAGCCACTTCATGTTCAACCAGTCTCTTCTCCAACATCAAGTCATTGATGATGACTCTCTGCCACTCTTCTTGATTGCTGTCAGCCCAATCCCAATACCCACATCCATTACTTTTGGCATGAGAGAATTTGCATGAGTAAAACTCTCGAATTCACGACTTCACGACTCATCAGCTCGCCGTTCCGCTCCCTCCGTGCACCCTCCGTCGCGGTCTCCTCGTCGCCACGAGTCGCGCCTAGTTTCTTATGTCTTCTCAATTACGCAATTCGTTCACGATTACATACGGATCGCCGCTGGAGGCTCGCCGCTGTTAGAGGAGCCGCCGCTGGCGCATCATCCCACCCGTCGCCGATGCATCAACCTCCATCGTCGCTGCTAGCAAGTTTGGTGTAATTTTGTTGGGTTTGCATATTTTGGTGTTTTGGGGTGATTTTAGCTAAAAATTCTAGGGTTTTGGGCTCCAATTGTACGAATTTTTGGGCTTTTGGTCCAATTTTTTTGGGGTTTTGTTGGGATCTTGTCACGAAAATCTGGAAGTTTTGAGGTGAATTTTGGTCGATATTTTGGGTTTTTGGTGCTGTTTGAGTTCGAATATTAAAGCATGAATTTTTGTTTAATTATTCCGATTTTTTTTGAGTTAATTGTTGTTGTTTTTGGGGTTATTCTACTTAGTTAATCTAATTAACTCAAATCACAAATTTAACTTGATTTTTTCAATTTCAGTTGATAATTGTTGTGTTTGGGAGCTTAGGGCTGCCACGTCGCTATTTTGAACCGTACCACCACCTTTGATCCTCCGGCAACCAAACTTCCACCCCAGTTAGTTGCTAGTTCAAGATGTTTAATTTTTCTTTAAATTCAGTTTTTCGTTTGGTAGTTATTGTTCTTATTGTTTCTTAGTAGTTATACTATTCATCACAAATTGTATGCTCCTTAGGATCAGTGCTGTGGCACATTTGAAAATGTATGTTATTGTTATTTGTGCAAAATTAATTCCTAGGAATGACTTATGAGATAGTTTAATAATGTAGGGTGATTTTTTGATAAACATTTATTTACATTTTAGGTGTAAAAACTTTTTAATCTGCCATGAATTATGTGTTCTTAAGATGAGTTATATGTCTTTCAAACTCTTTCATATGTGCTTGGAACTCGAATCAAGTTAATTGTATCTTATATATGAAAAGTTGCATCATTCTCTTTGTATCTATATGTTTAATTCGGTATAATTTATTTCACTAGGATTCTCTTATAAAAATATTATTGAAGCATCTTTCTGGTTTAGGACTAGTAGAGATGTAAGAATGCTTTTCATATACGGAGTACTATTGAGTACATGCATACCCTTAAGCATTACTCACCTACATGTACAGTAAGGAAAGGGAACGTGACTGTTGAAACGAAATTGTTTTTGTTTTTGACAAAAATTTTAAATGACTATATAGCATGGTACTCCTCAGGTTCATCATGGTTGCTGCTCCTGTGTGTAGATATAATCAAATGACACAAGTGTCCTCCCTGGAAAGAACAAATTTTCACAGATGTGAGACATGATTGTTTCTGCCCAATTGGAAATTCTGGATATCTATTCTGCTTTTGTTCAAATTGTGACCTGTAGGCTGATGACAGTTTTGAATTATCAGTTTTTATTTATTTTTTTCTATGTTGTTTCGCAGTTCTCTTTGATTCAAAATGGCAAAATTATTGGCGGGATCCTACTTTCTTTTTATTTGTAAAGCTTTAGCGTTACCTAAATCTTTGAAGGATCTTGTTATTCAAAGAATGAAGCTGTTTTACAATTAGGACAGGTAATGTACCTAATTGACTTGCACACACTTTTTTCATTTTAGCCATGTCACATAAAGTTAATATTTTGATATATTTTTTTCATGAAATATTGCTGGTCGTATGGTGTGTCTATTTGCCTTGAGTTTGACCATGTACATAGTCATGAATATTTGAATCGAGCAATGCCTAGATCACTATGCTATATTAAATGGTTGATATTTTAGTGGCTGAAATGTAAAGTATTAACATAGAGTTACACACTAAAACCATTAGTAGATGCAAAAGAGAGAGTTACTATGAAACTGATGTTAGTCAAGTTTGACCTCTGTGCTGTGTTAGTGTAGCTGTTTACTTTTCCTTATCCATTTTTACTGGCATATTTGTATCTTATTAATAAGACGAGACTGTGAGAGTAACAGTGTTATGATGTGGAGACTTGGAATTATATTTAGGATTTAGCCTGTTCTAAATTCTGCAATCGATTATGGATTAATTCTTAAGATGGTTGGTTAGTATATTGAATGGGAGATGTTGCATGTGATGGCATGTCAGCCATGTAAGTTTTATGGTGGCAGGTTTTCATGTGCTGGTTGTTAATCACCAAATCTACCTAATCAAAGCATTAATCCCAAAGTGGGGCCGGGCTACATGATGTTAAAAGGATTGATTTCAAGAAGTCATCTACAAAGATTTTCTCAACCACCCATACGATTGAGAGTCTCATTCTTCTTGTAAATCCGTCTACTTCATATCTTTTCTAATTCTTCCAGCAAATAATTTTTATTCTCCTCTACCTCGTTTGAAATATCCCTTATCCCACCTTCGCACCGATGCTCCTTGGGTTCTCCATCTTACATAGTATATGTATGTGTGGCTTTAATATGTAAATAAATATGATAAGCTTCCTTAGCATCAAAAGAATTATTTTTCTATCTATATGAGTGTACTGTGTACGTGATCTCTACTTCCTCTCAAACTGAAAAACAAAGTTGTACTGCATTTAATTATTTATCCATCTATATGTGTGTAGAATCACTGTCATACTAAACAAAGCTTTATGGTGAATTGTTGCAGTTTAATCAATTTGCTCAAAATTCTTTGCACTAATGTTGCATGGCAAAGACGTGCTTGGGAAAGTTTTACAAGACCGACGTGTGATCTATGTAAGGTTGTGATGTTAATGGCTTAAGCTTTTATACTATTGGTACGTGTAACAGTGAACCTGGAGAGGTGACACTTTGATGCGGGTATATTTTTTATTTCTCAACCAATGTTTTACCTTGCAAATATGGAACCAGCTGTTATCCTAGAATGTTTAGATGTCTGATCTGTGCTGTTGTTCAAAGCCTCCCTTTGCATATTTGGATATCCTTAGTTTTACATGACTTTGAGCTGTGAATATGCATGGAAATGCAACCCTGCATAATTATGAAGTTGTACAAAGTTGCAAAGACCTCATTGGCTCATTCTAAAATGGGATTGTGTGCTCAACAGATGAACATCAATAGTTGCATGGAGTAGGGTAGTTTTCCTCTTACATAATTTGGATTTTTGGAATTCCTTCGAAGACTACTCATGTGTCCTCCTGTGTGTAGAAAATATATTAAAATGTGGACTTGAGTTCAAACTTGTGCTAGAATTGTGTGTTAAGCCTGAAATTTCCAGCACTTGTGGTCCGTGAAAGTTGTGAACCTTGAATTGTGGACTGGAGCAAGAGTTATGCATGAGTTAGCATTATATGCAAATTTGAACCTGAATTTCCATCTTTCTTGAATTGTGATTTGAACTTGTGGTTAAGTTGTAAATTTTGAGCTCATGTGGATTCTATTGGTTTGTGTTACTTTTTGTTTGCATTTTATCAAATGGGTTTTGTAGGTTCAATTTTGTTGTAATATACCCAAAAGATTGAAATTAGTCCGATTGTCATTCAATATACTTTGTTTACTGGTTCATTTTCTTCTAATTTTTGATACAAAAGATATAGTCATATTTGTTGTCTTGTTTTGTATTTTTTGTAGTTAAAGGTAAGCTAAAGGAATGAGTAAATCTACAAGGGATAACGGGCGCGTTTTGCATTAAGTTTCCTCATTAGGAGTTAGTTCAATGTGTAGATAATGTATAGTATTTGCATCCATTAATTGTATTGTAAAATATTTGTGATAGTATGCAATTTTAATATTAATAATACTATAATTTCTATAATTTGATTATATGCTTAAAATTTAAAATTTATTTTTTTTCGATTTTTCGCTCTCAAATGCCTTGGGGTTTTCTAAAACCTGAAGCATTTAACCTCACAAAATGCCTCGTTTGTTTTAGAACTAGAGCATTATCATACCACAAATGCCGGGTTTTTCTAAAACCCGAAGCATTTGTGAATTTAAATGCCTCGGGCATGGCCCGAGGCATTTGTGAATGAGTTGCAGCGACGTCTGCTTGTAATGCGGGCTAGGCCCGAGGCAGCAACTCTATTTTGGCCCGAGGCAGAGTCTTTTTTCACTAGTGGTATAAGTGTGGTTGTGTTTGGAACAATAAGAAATCAGGTTTGAGGGTTGTCATTGTAGTAGTGAAGCAATTAGGTGTCAATTTCACCTACATCTGTCAGGAGCAAATTAACCACAAAATGCAAATTAGACTCTTACATCTAGATCATGAGTGTGGGTTTTTTCATTCTACTAAGAAACTGACCTCAGAATTTTGGCAAACAAATACTTGGATGATTGGAAAATGAATCCTACTTGGAAGTTGAAGCAGTTTCATAGAAAAGGTCTATAAAGATCTTGGGTTAAAATTAGGTTAATAAAGCATGGTATGCTAGGTGTAAGCTAAGCAATTGCTATTGGTGATTCAAGTGAGCAGTATGCAAAAGTGTATGAATATGCTTTTGCTTTGATGAAAACAACCAAGGTTCCAGTGCAGTGGTTTCTGTTCAGAATTCTCAAACACCACCCACCAATTTTCAAAGATTTTATGTGTGTTTGAATGGGTGTAAGTTGGGTTACAAGAATGGGTGTCCGTTTTGGGTTTGTTTCAGACGGTCGGTAATTGATAGTTTTCTTGTTGTGTATGCCACTAGGGACATTCACCATAGATTGGTGATATATGTGACTGATGAAACCAAACCAAAAGAAGTACCCAAATCATTGAATTTCAGGACCAAAAWTCCATCTTTCTTCCCACCTAGGCCCATGGGCCCAAAGGCCTTTAACTTTGCCTCACTGTGCTCCCAAAAGGCCTMTAACTTTGCCTCATTGTGCTCCCAAAACCCTGATGTTATCTCTACACCCAGCTCACAACCATCCTTCACCACCACACAGTCCACAAAAAGCCAATTCTCAGCTCAAAAATCCAATTCAAAGCCTGCAATTAKAACACCACCCAGACCAAAGCTTCCAACATATTCAACTAAGGGTAAAGGGGCAGTAGGCAGGGTAGATGTAGTGGTTAGGTGTCAGTCAAAGGTCAACAAGGGAAAGGAGGCAGTGGTAGTTACAGAGTGCAGTGAGGATGATTCTAGTAGTGAGGATCATGATCTGACATCAGGGTTAGATTTAAGTGATGATGATTTTGATCCTGGAGAGGAGGATAGGAGTGAGGATGTTGAAGATGAGATATTTTTCAAGCCAAAACTAAAGGACATTCTCAGCCAAGCTCAAGGGATTTTGAAGGGTGTAGGTACAAACCAGGTTCAAACCAGATCAAAGAGGACAACAACGATTGTGACAGCTATTCTTGAGGAACCAGAAGATGATGATGTGGATTTAAACACCCCCCCTGCATCTGATGATGATGATGAGCAATTGGAAGTCCACCCAACTTTTAGCACATCAACAGGACTTCTAGGAGAYGTAAATTTATTTGAGGGCTTGCAATTTGATACAATTCATGATTTGAGGAGGGCTATTRAATCACATGTTGTACAGAACAGATATGACTACTATTTCACACACAATGAAAAATCTAGATTGACTGCTAAGTGTAGGTACACTAGTGGAAAAATCAACAAATAATATATTGCAAATGCCTCGGGTATCCAAAAACACGAATCATTTAACACTTAATGCCTCAGGTATGTAAAAACCCGTGGCATTTAAATACTCAAATGCTTTCTAATTTTCAATACCCGAGGCATTTGACACTTAAAAAACAAAACAAAACAAAACAAATTAAAAAACCTCTCATTCACATCTCACGACTTCACAAGGTAAAAAAAAAAAAACTCATCCACTAAATCCACTACCACCATCTCCACGACCTCAATCACCGCCTACTCCTCCCTGCGCCCTCGGCCCCACCTCCCGACCCGCGTCTCCCTCCGTACGCGCCCCACGGTCCGCCGCAAGTCTCCTTGTCCTTCCAAGATTCACTCCCAATTCCGCTTCACAGAAGATTACAACGATCGCCGCTGGGACGGCTGCCGCCCTTCTAGTCAGGAGCCCGCGCTGGCGTCTCCATCCACCGTCGCCATGCATCAACCTCCATCGTCGCTGCTAGGCAAGTTTGGTGTAATTTTGTTGGGTTTGCATTATTTGTGTTTTGGGTGATTTTAGCTCAAAAATTCTAGAGTTTTGGGCTCCAATTGTAGAATTTTCTGGCTATTTGGTCTTCCAATTTTTTTGGGTTTTGTTGGGATCTTGTCACGAAAATCTGGAAGTTTGAGTGAATTTGGTCGAATATTTTGGGTTTTGGTTGCTGTTGAGTGATCGAATATTAAAGCATGAATTTTTGGTTTAAGTATTCCGATTTTTTTTGAGTTAATTGTTTGTTTTGGGGTTAATTCACCTTAGTTAATCTAATTAAACTCAAAATCACAAAATTTAACTATGATTTTTCAATTCAGTGATAATTGTTCGTGTTTGGACTCTAGGGCTGCCACTGTCGCTATTTTGGAACCGTACCACCACCTTTGATCCTCCGGCAACCAAACTTCCCACCCCGTTAGTTGCTAGTTCAAGGTATGTTTAATTTTTCTTTTAAATTTCAGTTTCGTTTGTAGTTATTGTTCTTATTGTTTCTTAGTGTATAATCTATTCACAAATGTATCTCCTAGGACCCTCATGCTGTCCCGGCACCTTGAAAATGTATGTTAATTGTTATTGTGCAAAATAATTCCTAGGAATCGACTTATGAATAGGTTTAAATAATGTAGGGTGTTTTTTGTAAACATTATTTACATTTTAGTGTAAAACTTTTTAACTGCCCATGTTATGGTTTCTTCAAGATGAGTTATACTGTCTATTCAACTCTATTATATGTGCTTGGAACTCGAATCAGTTAATGTCATCCTTATATATGAAAATTGCATCATTTTCTCTGTGTATCTATAATGTTTAATTCGGATTAATCTTATTTCACTAGATTCTCTTATAAAATTATTTGAGCATCTTTCTGGTATTAACTAGTATTGGGTATGTAAGAATTTGCTATTCTCATTTAATCTATACTTTATTTTAGTACTATTGCTATGACTCTTTTCTTATATTGCTTACTTTTTTACCTTTTATTGTATCCATAAGGAGACTGACTTTTTTGAACGTTGTTTATTTTTGTGAATAATCTTAATACTTTTACGTCATTCTCTGTTATCTGTTGTCTCTGCTGTGATACTAATCATACTATAGCTTTATTAGCATTTTATTCTCTGCAAGTATAAAATGTCTGCTCTGTTATTGATGATTATTATCTATGTTATTGTATTTCCCATTGCAACACTTCTTGTAAGATATCATATTTCTTATTGCATATGCAACTTTATGTTCTTTCTCTATTTTGATAATTTATTATTCATTATTGTTTCATGCTTCTGTCTTTATTTGTACATTTGATATGTTATCTATTTTCGTTGTCTGCGTCTCATCTTTGATTCAAACATGCCAGCAATACTCATTGCAGAGTCCTCTATCTTTTTGTTTCTGTAAAGCTTTGCAGCGTTACCTTAAATCTTTGAGGATCTGTTATTCAAGAATGAAGCTTGTGTTTTACAATTAGGACAGGTATGTACCTAATTGACTTGCACACACTTTTTTCATTTTATGCCATGTCACATAAATAAAATTTTGATATATTTTTCTTCATGAAATATGGCTGTCGGTATGAGTGTCTCTCATTTGCCTCTGACTTTGGACCATTCACATAGTATGATTATTTGAATCGAGCAATGCCATAGATCATCTATGCTAACTTATAATATGGGTGATATCTTTAGTTGCTGAAACTGTAAGTATTAACATAAGTTACACTACTAAAACCAAGTAGACTGCAAAAGAGAGAGTTACTATGAAACTGATGTTTAGTCAGATTGACCTTCCTGGCTTTGTTAGGTTAGCTGTTTTAGCTTTTCCTTATCCATTTTTACTGGCATTATTTTGTATTCATTAATCGACGATTAGACTGTGAGATAATCATTGTTATGATTGTGGAACTGGAATTATATTTAGATTTAAGCTGTTTAATTCTGCAATCTGATTATGATTAATTCTTCAGAGTTGGTGTTAGGTTAGGAATGGATGAGATGTTGTGATGGCATTCAGCCCATGAAGTTTTATGGTGGCAGTTTCATTTGCTGGTTTTAATCAACCAAAATCTATCCAATCAAAAGCATTAATCCCACAGTGGTGGCCGGTCTACATTGTAAAGGATTATTTCAAGAATCATCTACATATAGATTCTTCTATATCTCACTCCCATACCCGATTGAGAGTCTCATCTTCTTTGTAAATCCTGTGCACTTCATATCTTTTCTAAAATTCTTCCAGCAAATAATTTTATTCTCACCTCTACCTCGTTTAAAATATCCTTATCCCACTCTTCGCACGATTGCTCCTTGGTGTCTCCATCTACAATAGTATTATGTATTTGGCTTTAAATGTAAATAAATATGTATAAGCTCCTTAGCATCCCTATAAGAATTATTTTTCGTATCTATTTGATGAGATGACTGTGTCAGTGTCTCTATCTTCCTCTCTTCCAGGAATCGAAAAACAAAGCTGTTATGCTTTAATTATTTATCATCATATGTGTTATACATTCAATCTGTGTCATACGTAAACCAAAGCTTATTCGGTGAATTTTCGCTTTTATCAATTGCTCAAAGATTTTTGCTACTAATTGTATGCATGGCAAGAGTAAGCTTGGGAAGTTTATACTGAATGATCCATGTTGTGATCTATTAACAGGTTTGTGATGTTAATGCTAAGCTTTTATATTTGGTAAACCATCGGTTGTCAACATGGAACCTGGAGGTGACACTTTGATCGTGTATATATTGTTCTATTCTCAATCTGTGTTTTCCTTTGCAAGATATGAAACCACGCTGTCTATCCTAGAAATGTTTAGATGATCCATGATCTGTCTGTTTGTTCAAAGCCTCCCTTTGCATATTGAATATTCCTTATTTTACCATGAGCCCTTGAAGCTGATAATATCGCATGGAAATGCAACACCGGCATATTATGGATTGTAAAAGTATGCAAAGACCCATTGTCATTTCAAAATTTGTTGCCACTGACTTCGGTCCAAGCTGCAGGTAAACATGAAACATCAATAAGTTGCATGGAGCTAGGGTAGGTTTCCTTCTCTACAGGTCATTTGGCATTTTTGACAATCCTGCGAGTATCTCCATGTGTCCTCCCTTGGTAGAAAATCATTATGATTGCCGCTGAGGTTCAATACTGTGCTGAGAATTGTGTTAAGCCTGAAATTATCCAGCATTGTTGTGTCTCCGTCGAAGTTGTGAACCTTTGAATTGTGGGACTGAAGCAAGAAGTTATGCATGAGTTAGCATTACTATGCAAATTTGAACCCTTGGAATTTCCATCTTTCTTGAATTGTGATTTACTTGGTTAAGTTGTAAATTTTGAGCTCATAGTGGTTTATTGGCTTGTGTTACTTTTGTTTGCATTTATCAAATGGGTTTTGTAGGTTCAATTTTGTAATAGTACTCAAAAATTTGAAATTAGTCCGATTTCATCTCAAAAGACTTGTTTACTTGCAGTTCATTTCTTTCTACATTTTGATACCAAAGATTATAGTCATAATCTTGTTGTTTTTTGTAGTTTTTGTAGTTATAAAGGAAAGCTAAAGACATGAGAAAGACCTGACCAAGGATAAACAGGTGCGCCGTTTGCATTAAGTTTCCTTCATAAGGAGGTATTATTTCAATGTTGTGGGTAGATAAGTATAGATTGCCATCCATTAATTTGTTTGTAAAAAAATATTGTATAGTAATCAAATTTTTAATATGAATACTAATAATTTCGTATAATTTGATTATATGGCTTAAAAATTTTAAAATTTTATTTTTTTCGATTTTCGCTCTCAAAGCCTTGGGGTTTCTAAAACCTGAAGCATTTAACCTCACAAGCCTCGTTGTTTTCAGAAACCGAAGCATTTACACCTCACATATGGCTCGTGGTTTTTTACAACCCGAAGCGCACTTGAATTAGAATGCCTCGGCAGGCCCGGCATATGTATGAGCTGCAGACGTCTGCGTTAATGCGGTCAGGCCGAGGCCAGCACTCTATTTGTTGCCCGAGGCAGATGCCCTTTTTGTTCCACTGTTGATAGAGTGTGTATGTGTTTGGAACATAAGAATCTAGTTTGAGGGTTGTCATTGTATAGTGAGAGCCAATTAGGTGTCAATGTTCACCTACAGATGCTTCAGGACAATTAAGACCACCAAAATGCAAATTAGATCCTTACATCTAGATCATGAGTGTGGGTTTTTCCATTCTACTAGAAAAACTGACCTCAGATTTTTGGCCAAACAATACTCATGGACACATTGATTTGGAAAGATGAATCCTACTTGGAACGTTGAAGCATTTCATAGAAAAAGGTCTTTAAACTGTTTAATAGGCTATAAACTGATATGAGGTTGTAACTACCAATTAGTATAATAAGATGAGTTGCAGTAGTGGCTAAGCAATGCCTTATTGTCAAGACAGTATGCGATGATATGAATATGCTTTTGCTTTGATGACGATGAAAATAAACCAGGTTCCAGTGCAGGTGTTTCTGGTCAGAATCTCAAACACCACCCCACCAATTCTCAAAAGATTTATGTCCGTGTTTGAATGGGTTTGTAAGTTGGGTTACAGAAATGGGTGTAGACCATTAAGTGACGGATTCACCTTAAGGTCAGTTACTGGGTATGTTTGGCCTGCAATTCTCAAAGATGGGCAACAATAATATCTTTCCATAGCATGGCCAGTTGGTGGAAAGAAAATGCAGGAGGTTAAAAGAATGGTTCTTGGAGCTTTTGTTGAAGGATGTGACCACTGTAGAAGGGAGGTTTGACTCTTAATGTCAAGACTAGCAGAAGGTTGAATTTCCTCCTATTTTTTTTTGTTTTTTGTTTTTTCTTTTTTCGCTAATTTCGTAATTGTTTCACTCAAATTGTGTTTGAAAATGGGAGTTATAAGTGCAATTTTTACTGTGCTCCAAAGGCTTGATGTGAGTATTGTTAGGACAGCATCTGGGAACTTTTAAGTTAATTTGGAGTTCAACATTCAAGGCAGTACTTTTGGAGAGCAGCAATAGCCACTACCAAGTAAATTTTTAACATTTATCTGTTCGTATTCATATATGTTATAAACTTTGCGATCAAATTAATTATGCATATATGAAATTAATTGCAGGGTTTTTTTATTTATGAAATAGTTAATAATGAATGTAATTAGTTGTCAATTACTTGTATGTTTGTTGTTACATTTGAAATATGGAACAGAGTTGCATTTGAAAAGGAACTAGAAGCTATTAGATTTCTTTTGAGCCAGCATACAATTACCTAAAGCAATCCCAACTAACACTGGTCAAGACATTCATTCACCACAACTGCCAGGTCAAAATGTTGACAAACAGACATGTGTGAGACCTTTAATGCAGTTATCAAAGAGGTAAGGGACAAGACCATCCAACCTGCTTGGAATGGATTAGGAGATACAATATGAGCAGGGATGACTGACAAATGGATGGGGCACAGAAGTATACAGGAATACATGCCATATGTTGACAAAGTGTTGGTTGGGTCAAGCAAGGAGCTAAGCGATAGCATGCCTATACATCCAAGATGGATCATTGGGAGGTAACACAGTTACAGAAATTTGGGTTTCATTGGTGAACAAGCAGTGTAGTTGCAATATGGATGCCACTGGGATGACCATGTTCCCGTGCATGTCTCGGATTGTGTAGAGGAGTCGGTAGACCAGAGGACTATTTAGATAGATGACGTAGCAGTAGGACAGAATACCTACTGTGTCAAATGATCTCCAATAACCCGCGAGTGGCGCTGGTTAGATCGACTGACAGAAAGCTAACTGACTAGCCTAACCGCGATGTGCGTCGCAAACTCAGAATGCCTGGTAGGGGCCCAGTGAAAGAAAAGAGAAGGACTTGAGCGCGAGGGAGGATGGGGGGCGAGCACGAGGCGGTAGCCAATAAGCAGTGAAGGAAGTTGAAGGGGGCAGGACTTGAGTTGGTAACGTGGGGACCTCCTGGCACAGAAAAGATAAGGTGCCTAAGAAAAGTTGGTGGGCACAACACACACACAAAACTCCAAGGAGGAGACCAACATCAAACTGACCCTGGATTGTGCTAACAAAAAGAAAAAAGAGATTGAGGGCACAAAAGGTAAACATAAGCCACACTTATAAATATGGAAATTTGGTGTTTGCAAGTAAATTCTAACACATATTTTTATTTTGAAAACAACTAGCTTATGATCCTCCATCCACCCACAGCAATGCATCAACTACGCAACAACAATCAGGAGGCCCACCATATCAAGTCAAGCTTCTACTAGTGGACAAAAACCAAAACTACTACCACAAGTAAGAAAGGGAAATCAGCAGCCAAGCCAGAGACCACGAAATCACTTGGACTATGATATGGGCATGTTATCTCTTAGATAGGTCAGTTTTTTGTACTCTAACATAGCCATTAGACACTCTGTTCTCAAATTTGAAGTTTAGTTATGCTTTGGAAAACATTGACAGTCAGAATTGCAATTTGTTATTTTGGGGTAATTTGAAGAAATGTTTAAAGTATGTATTTTGGAACAATTTATGTCATTGATGTTGAATGAAGTCTGTTTTTTGGTTTACCTGAATTCAGTGACTAACCTGTATTTTGGAAAACATGAATACAATGTTACAAGTTTGATTTTGGGAACAAAAAAAGTCATTTATCATGAAATACCCCATACAACTACAACTTAAGTTCAACATTAAAACAAAAATTAAACAACCAACATAAGTTCAACTACATTGTTACATCTCCAAAATACATAATTAGCTAAAAACTACCATACTACATTACAACAACAATTACCAACAACAACACTAAAAACATTACAAACCCAACAAACATTCCATAAAAAACCCAAATTCTTTGAACCTTGAGCTCATTGTTCCTCTCTGCACCCCATCATTTCCCATTGACATCATCAACAACCAACTGAGCCTTCAACAAAGCCACTTCATGTTCAGACCAGTCTCTTCCAACATCAAGTCATTATGATGACTCTCTGCCACCTTCTTGATTGCTGTCAGCCCAATCCCAAACCACATCCATTATGTATTGCGCAGGAAGAGAATTTGCATGAGTAACAACACTCACCAGATTTAACCGTTGTCCACGAACGAGATACTCTAGCAGGATACCACAATCACACTTACAACAACCATCCTCCTTCAATTGAAAAAAACCCTAATTTAGAAATTTGCAATTGATAGAAAAACACATAATTCATACATAACAAATTAACAATTAAATTGCAATTCAATAGCCTGAATTATAATTTAACCTCCTTGAATCTTCAATTGAATTCTGATAAAATAACCTCCTTGAATCTTCAATTGAGTTTTGGATATGGATGTTGCAATTGATGTGGTAATTGAAAGAATGGCAAAGAAAAATTAGCCGTTGAGAGTCAGAGGGAGAAGAAGAGTCGAATTGCGAGGGATATTAAATAAAAACGAGTGTTTGGGTGCCCACCCTTAGAGGGCTTCTTCTGTAAACATTTAACAGAATGAATGGTAAATGGGGGTATTTCATTAACTATTGGATAAGAGTGTGGGGGTTATTTTTAATTTCAAATGAAATTGGGGGTAATTCACAAATAGGCTATAAAGTGTGGGGGTTATTCGCAAAATTTCCTAAATTTTACATAAATAAACTTAACAAAAATCCTGTAATCATCAATAAAAGGTACATAACCAAACCAAAATGTACCCGTTCGGATGCATTCAGAATAACCGGGATAAGCAATTTCTCGGTATTGACGTGTAGCTGGATTATACATGGAGAAATAARCGAATGGCGGTAAGGGTTTCTTGACATCCCCGTTGCTCYTAATCTCATTCACATTCGCACCCCGATGCCAAAACTCTCGCTGCCGGAGTTTTTGTTGATCACAAAAACGCAATAGAACTAGACCATCACACACACGGCAACCGTCCAAGTCATGATGTTGTTCTGCGAAACCCGAAATATCAATGGTAATCATTTCAGCAGGGTTGATATTGTTCAATTCATCATAAGGCACTAATAACAACGGTGGTGTAGCGTCAATCAAAAGTTTCATAAAAATCAATTGACGCGAAGAAACAGAGGAGAAAAACAATTGAGATTTTTTAAATTCAGAAGAAGAAATAGTAGAAAACCATAATTTGCAAACTGCTTTGAAACGAATTAGGGTTTTTGTTGGAAGTCTTGGCAGGATGTTGCTGAAGATGACATCGTCTGGTAGTGAAATCTTTGCAATCGAATTGGAATCTGACTTTGCCATTCTTGAACTATTCGTTTCACCTCTAATTTTAATTTGGGAAATTTAAGGGTTTTGATTAATGAATTTTAATTAGTTCAAATTTTCTTACAAATGCAATGGTGAGTGATGGACAATGAAGAAGGCAAAAAAAAAAAAAGAAAATCGATAATTTTCCGAAGGAAAAGTAGCCATTAACTACTTAGGTTTGAGAATTTTTTTAAAAAATGAACCCACATTTCATTTTATTAAAAATAACAACTCACTTTTCCCAAAACCATAAGAAATACCAACCCACTTTGATTTTCAGTTGAATGAAATACCACCTCCGGCTGTGGGTCCCACCASTCATTCAATTTTCCGGCATGTGGGTCCTACATTTCATTCATTTCCCTCATTTATATTCCATTATAATCCCAATTTCTTTTTTTCCTTTCTTCCTCAATTTTTTTTCCAGTTAATCAACAAACAAACACAAAAGTCTCAATTTCTTCCTTTCTATCTCCTCCATTAACGCAATTACTTTGATTTCCCTCATTTCTCTTCTATTTTAATCCTAACTAGTATTTAGCCCGTGCCAAGCACAAGTGAATTTTTTTTAACATTTTAATGCTACAATTGTTACAACATAGAAGTATATTTTAAAGACAATAGTTTAATGTAATTGTATTTTAATGCACGTGTATGTATAATGTTATAATGGAAGACACAAACTAAAGTATTCAAATTAAAGTGAATTTAGTTATACATTTAAGAGTTTCTAACTAAATATTGTACACAAATTTATATGCTCGCATACATTTAAGTCCCCTTAGGTTCAATCTTTATTATACAACTAAACTTCAATTAAAAGATCTAACTAATTAAACCTACAATTTAATGCAAATTAATATTACAGTGTTAGGCTAAATAGTTCTACATTTAGATTATTAGTAAATATTGATAAATTGTTTGTCTGCTTCAGCGATCACTGGTTATGCTGCTTCTCCTAGTACCTGCAAGTAATTTTGAATTAAAGGCATCAATTTGGGCAGCGCAAGATTTAAAACTTAGTCACCCAAATACTTCGTAATTTTCAATTAAAAGCATAATAATATATCACAATCACTACCCAATAAAGAATGCTAACCAAATAGGAATCAATTACTATTGATTCCTAACATAAAATTACAGCAATATATATTCCCTTTAAATCCCTTAAAACCCTTTAGAAATCATTCTCGAACAAGTTTTATAGATTAACTTTAATGCTTATACAATAAACCATTAATTTATGTCTTTAAAACCTTAAAAAAC
>SNQN01007206.1:0-22041 GCA_008642245.1 Bassia scoparia | reverse complement strand
CGACCACCCATATGTTAAAATTAAATTTTTTGGGGCAACGATGCGTTGCGTAACTTTCTCTTAAATTTTCTGTAACAAAAGTATCGATGATTTGATTAGACATTGATTAAGAAAGTAATCGACCAATTATAATATTAATAATGTACATGATAAGCATTATTGCTATTTTTATTTACTATGGTAAAATGTGGATCATATGAAAATCATATTTAGTGGTTGTGTGAAGATCCAATATGCTCAAAGTTGAACTTCCTTGTTTTATAGAGAGTGAATTCTGTTAAAAATTGTACTTCGTATATAAATTTTAATTTTTTTTAGAGAATATAAGAGGTAACAAAGAAGAGTAACTTTCATGGAAAAGTTACTACAATGAGCAAAAGTCAAGCAAGCATATAGTTATAAAAATTGAATTGTAGTGTATGTGTATATAATAAACTTGTTTGATGCAAATTAAATCAAATAATCCAAATTAACATAACTATTGATATGCTACCACATATTAATTTAGTTGATATGCTACCCACATAAATAGAATTTTATTTATCTCAAATTAATTTAGTTAATTTGAAATGAGAGAATTTAATTCTATTGCATATTTTAATCTATTAAATTAATTGTATTGTTATAATAAGTCATTAATTAAGTCACAAAATGTATATAGCTAGTTTCCTTTTTATAATTGATGCGAGAAAGGAATGATAGGCAATTAAGGATATTAAATGTAAAATTTAAAATATTCATTAAGGGTAGATTTGATAATTTTTAAGGGGATACATCCCTCCCCCATTCTTATAATAGAGATCAGTACTATTCATGAGCAAGAGCCTAAGACACGAAAAAAAATGCATTAAATGTTCATACAATAATAACTTTTTTTTTTTTTTGCAGTGGCTACATGCCCGAATTTTTTATTCAGGCACATCTTTGTTCAATCGGATGTATATAGTTTCGTATCGAAGTACAATTTTTAACAGAATTCACTCTCTATAACACAAGGAAGTTCAACTTTGAGCATATTGGACTTCACACAACCACTAAATGATTTTCATCATGATTCACATTTTTAACCATAGTAAATAAAAATTAGCAATAATGCATTATCATGTACATTATTATATTATTAATTGGTCGATTACTTTYTTAAATCAATGTCTAATCAAATCATCGATACTTTGTTACAGAAAATTTAAGATGAAAGTTACCGCACGCATCGTGTGCCCAAAAAATTAATTTGTACATATGGTGGTCGGTTTGAAACATGATTTGAAATGGTGATAATGAGAMTAATTTTATTTATAAATTTTACAAATATATGAAATCATTGTTCGTTTCCATTATTGTAATAACGGCAAAAAATTATTCTAAATTATAATTTTTTCTTAAATTTTATTTCATCCAATGCTATATTGTAAGTGGTAATGAATTGTAATGAATAGTGACCTTGAAAAAACACAAGCATAAAGCGAAACTTTATTCACTTGGAGAAAAAAAATCACAAGCTCACAAACTTCAGTTTGTAATTGCATCCCTACAGAGATTCTAACGACATTTCCCTGGTAAAATTACACTTAGAATAAATTTTCATTACCATTTTTTGCTCATTCCCATTATTGTACTCCGTAATAATGGTAAAAATCTATCTTATCTATCTTATTTCTATAAGGGGGAGCAATAGTGTCCCCTATAAAGTTACATTATTGCATTTGGGGGAATACTATTCGAAGTCCACTTTTACTAGAATCAAAGTCCACTTTTCGTGTGAATTTCCCAACACGCCTTTCCTCCAATCCCCTCCCTAACCACCCAACACACCTCACCCAACACCAACAACCACCATCCAAGGCACCCTACAACCAAAAACCACCACTTGACACCATCCTACCACCAACAACCACCACCCAACACCACGTAAAAAACATGTGGACTTTGAATGGCATGGACGCCTTGCGTAGGCGTCCAGACCATGGTGTGGACGCCTACGCAAGGCGACCATACCATGGTCTGGACGCCTATGCAAGGCGTCCATACCATGGTCTGGACGCCTACGCAAGGCGTCCATGCGTTGGTGGTTACGAAGGTGGAGAATCTGAAGGGCAATATGGGAAGTTCGCACGAAATGTGGACTTTGATTCCAGTAAAAACGGACTTTGTTTAGCAATCCAGTTGCATTTAATACTTAAAAATAGTTTTGAAAAATATAAATAAAAAATCAATCAACTCAGTCAAATTTCTAATTACATGTCAATCAATCAAAAGACAATTAATATAGACATTAATACATAACGAATTTGGACACTAATATAATTTATAATGAATTTAGACACTAATTANAAGTTCAGGAGGAGGAACCTTAGAGTCTGTTTGTTGATGGATCAAGTCGAATAAATTCAGTTGGGATTGGTATAGTGATGCTGTCACCAAAAGTTGTGAAGACTTTCTCAAACTAATGCACAAATAAYAGAACCGAATTTGAAGCTCTCATTAAAGGTCTCAAGACCTTGAAAGATATGGGTGTCACAAGGATTCAAGCCTTTGGGGATGCTTAGTGGGTGGTATCCCAGATCAACGGAGAATATAGAGGAACCTCCCCTCTAACTCTAACGATCAACAACATGTTAAGAGAATTAATCTCCTCGTTTTAACAATGTGACGTTTCGTATGTGCCAAGGGTAGAGAACCAAGAAGCTGATTACTTAGCTCAACAGGCTTCTTCAAAAGACCCTGATGGTTTTAATGAGTGTGTAATACACATTAGTTCATTTAAGTTAAAACCTTTGGAAGAAGCTATGAAGGTTGAGGCGAATAAGTTTAGTGTTCTGGATGCGAGGCAAATTGACGCCAGGAGATTAAGGAGTATTTAAAAGATCCTTCTGGCAAGAAAGTTCCTACAAATGTAAGGTTGGCAGCTACAAAATATTTCCTCCTAGGAAATGATCTGTATCGGAAGGACTCACAAGGACTTTTGTTGAGATGCATGAGTAACAAGATCTTGACCATCATAGCAGAAGTCCACCATAGAATGATTGGAATCTGTGGGTCACATCAGTCAGGACTCAAGAAGTGATGACTCATTCATATAATAGGGTTCTTTTGGCCTTCACTCAAAGGAGATTGTTTGCAATATGCTCAAGGTTGTAAGCAGTGCCAGAGATTCAAACCAATAAGTAGAGCCTCAACAGCGGATCTGCATCACATCAAGCCATGGCCTTTTAGGGGTTAGGTTATCSACGCAATTAGAGCCATTAAGCCACCCTCATCAGGACATCACAAGTATATTMTAATAGCTACTGATTACTTTACCAAGTGGATTGAAGTTCAAGCGTTCTAGAAGCTCAATGCAAGGGCAGTAATATTATTTCTCGAATAAAGGATCTTTACGAGATTTGGGATTCYGGAGATTACCATTGTTGATCAGGCGTCTATGATCACGGGGGAAGAGTTTGATGAATATCTCAAAGAATTCAACGTCCAAAAACTACATTCCATGTCATATTTTACGCAAGCCAATGGATAGGCAGAATCCACGAATAAAATCATTGCTAGGAGGATATCAATAATGATGGACAACAACCCACGAGATTGGCACACTCTTCTACATTATGCTATATGGGCATACAGGACCTCAAAGAGGGACGCTAAGAGTATAACTCCATATCAATTAGTCCACGGACATGAACCAGTATTGCCAGCAGAGTTGAGTTCGAAGTTTGTTAAAGTGACTAGACAAATGGATTTATCGCTTGAGGACAATAACAAGGCGATGGCAATCGATATGATGGATGTGGAGGAGGAACGTATGCATGCTTTGGAGAATATCAAGGCTCAAAAGAAGCAAGTAGCTAGGTCTTATAACAATAAAGTCAAACATAAGATTTTCCTGAAAGGTGATTTAGTGTGGAAGATGAAGTTGCCCGAACATAGCTACAAGGATCACTTTTTTCGGTAAATGGTCGTCTAAGTGGGAGGGACCATTTAGAGTGGTTAAGATTATGTTAATGCCTATCTCCAACAAGAGTTAGATGGGGAAATGTTTCCAAGAGCTTTGAATGGTCAATTTTTAAGGCAATACACCCCAAGTATTTGGGAAAGCCATAAAAATYTAYAGTCAAGACATCYTGACCTAGAGTGGTTTAATAAATAATACGTTGATGGAAATAATCAAGTTCATGTAACAAAATTACCGAGAAAGGATAATACATGAACTTGAGGAAAATGTTGTGATGATGAANTTAAATTCAAATGAGCCACAAGTGCGAAACATATATTAATGTACAAGAATCATGTGCATATAAATTTTGATATCTACATTATAAATTTATAGTGTAGTAGTAATTGAATTACGTATCTTTTTATAAATTATTTAATTTACAGTGTTACTATGTTATGTGTATGAAAACTCCCTCTCCATCTATCATCTCATTTTTAGTAGTTTTTTTACCCTAATTTTTTCATGTTCATTATGTTTGTCACTAACTTTTTTCAGCTATCAAAAAGTCTTGGGTAATATTTCATATATATATAAAAAAAATGCTATAAATATTATTTTTTCAATGAGTAGTCATTATTAGTCTGGGTGTCATATTATGAAACTAACAATGAATTTTTCAATATTGTCTTTTATGCATTGTAAATTATACGTATGCACGCATCGCGTACACAAAAGGCTAGTCTTATCTTTATTATATAAGGGAAGGGGGGAGGAAGATGGTGTCCCCCCCTCTTAAAAGTCTTTTATACCCTTAATGTATTTTGAAAAAAATATGAATTAATATGTCTAAATCACCATTTTTCTAATTATGTGATTAAAAATGAAAATTGCATTTATTATGTAACTTAATTAGTGAAAAACTTTAAACAATGAATTGAAGTACTAATGGTTTTTTTTAATTTAAAGTCATATTTAAAAAAAAGAGTTACAATTCAACAAAATTTTATTACTAATTAGCTACGGAGTATAAACATTTTATTTTGATACATACTTTATAATTATTTTTAATGATAAAATACAATTTTCATAAGCCGATGCTTGCACATAAAAACTAGTAATACTAAAGCAATCCCCACCAAAGTAAATTTTCCCTCTCAAAACCTTTCACTTTCTCTCCCAATCTCATTTATTCTTTCATGTAATTTTTTAAATATTTAAAACTTTAAATATTATATTTCTTAAAAAAAACTTTAAATATTATATTTATTCATTAACAATTATCAAGATACTATACTTTAAATTAAAAGTAGTATGGTTATATATGATTGCTTTTTAATTGAAAGCTTGATGATCTATTGATGTGTCTTTTTATTCATATTGTGAATTGGATCATTTCAACCAAAAGTTTAAGCTTATGGTTGAGGTCCAAGAATATGTTATATACACTCTATCACTCCCCCTTACATGAAAGACCCTTTGGGTTTGAAATGTGGACGTACGCAGCACAGACCCACCCATTCCTAGCACGAATTAATTCCACTTAGAAGTGACAGGGAGGTGAGATTTGAACTCGTGACCTCTATATCACGTTGCCCTAATACCTTGTTAACTGGAGCATGTCAACCAAAAGCTTAAGCTTATGGTTGAGGCCCAGAAATATGTTATACTTTGTATACTCTATCACATATTACCACTTTTGGCTCCTTATCATTTTCCTTTTAATAAATAATTTTAATTAATGATTGTGTTAATTTCTTAACATTTTATATTTTTTATTATTTTTTTCTCAATTTTAAAAAATTCGAACATTTTCTCGGGTATTACCTAATTTATTCTAAAGTATTATCCAATAAACAACCAATAAGCGCAAAGTGCAAAGTACAACCAGTATATACTACGGAGTATATAGATAGCCGCCCTAGGTACGTACAACTACACTTATGGTTTTGTTCATTTACAAAGTGTTAATTAGTATTTTTCAAATAAACAAATTATGAGTGTGATTACATATTGAGCTCAAGGTACAACTAATGGTTGTACCATGCACATTTTTGGCTATAAGGGTAGTAGATTGTTCTTTAAAAAATTATGTATTGCTTTAAAACGTTATTGTTATCTTAGCTTAGTTATATCTTGTAAGTTGCTAGAATTTAATAGGAATAATTACATAAGAAATTAGAATTGAACTTACKGAGTTCCCACAACCCTGTTAGTGCAACCTTGAGTTTGATCAGCCTCWACAATCCTTGCTGTGCCAAAATCTGAAACTTTTGGATTCATAGCCTCATCTAATAAAATGTTACTAGCTTTAAGATCGCGATGTATAATTTTAAGCCTAGAATCTTCATGGAGATATARCATTCCTCGAGCAATTCCTTCTATGATTTGGTAGCGTCTTCTCCAATCCAATTGTTTTCTTAATTCAGCGTCTATAAATTAAAATTTATCTTAAGAAAAGTCAAATTAACATAAAGAAAGTAATGAAGTAATTTATSTATAAAATAAACTTTTGCTAGTGATKAAAACTTGTAAAAATAATGCATAGCATACCAAAAAGAAATTTGTCAAGGCTTTTGTTAGGCACGAATTCGTATACGAGTAGTTTTTCTTCTTCTGTTAAGCAAAAACCGAGTACTCTAACCAAATTTCGATGCTGAAGCTTGGCTACTAACAACACCTCATTCTTAAATTCTACTTCTCCTTGGTTAGCACTTCTAGACAACCTCTTCACTGCTACATCTTGTCCATTCCACAATGTTCCCTGCGATATCAAGGGTTATTAATTAAGGGATGATTTTTTTTTTTGGTTAAAAGGGGGCAGGAAATTAAATTAAACCAGAAATAGCAAGTACAACAAATACACGAAATAAAACCCTATGGTACAGGGCTAATGGATGACAACAAGTTTGCATCCTTACATACAATGTCATTACACAGAGAGGGTGGTTCCTCAAACCATACGCAAACATTCCCTGCCCCAGCCAACTCCATAGCATGTTTTGCCAAGTGATCCGCTGCCATGTTTGTTTTCCTCCCCTCGAAACGAAGGAGCCAATTGGAGTTCAGAGCCAGGAGCTCCCTGCACTCAAGTACAATGTTAATTAGGTCATGTGTTGCAATATTTTTATCATTAATCAGGTTGACCATTTTGATGCTATCACTAGCAAATAAGATGTTAGCACGATGAAATCTTGCACTAGCTTCAAACATGGCCTGCCTAATGGCCAAAAGCTCTGCCATGTCCACAGACCCCGCCACAGTAATCTCACAGAATCCGCCTATCCAAGAACCACTCGTATTTCTAATCAATCCTCCGATACCCGCAACCAAAGAACCGGGATTCCAAGAAGCATCCGTATTGAACTTTAAAACAAATGGCAGATTAGGTGGTAACCATCTCGGATGCTGACTAAACCCTGACTGTGTATGCTGTGAAGGCGCATGAGGTAGAAGGGCCGTATAGGCACTAGTAAGTTGTACAGCCTGCTGGACACAATCAGGTACGGTGATATTCTTCCTTTGAATAACCCAGGAGTTCCTCCTTTTCCATAAGCACCAACAAACAAACGGGAATAAGCATTTGAAAGGGAAATCATTCCAAGCATCTCTGCGGTTCAAATTACTGGCTATCCACTGTTGACACGAGGTTGAAGTAGATGCAAAAATCCCTCCTATTTTATCCCAAACCTCAATTGCCCTGACACACCCGCGTAATATATGGTTTGCATCTTCAATTTTCCTTGGGCAAAAAGTACAGAACTTGGATATCCTAAGCCCCTGACATATAAGTTATTATTAGAAGGGAGTTTATCCAAATAAGCCAGCCAAAGAAAGAACCTAATTTTTGGTTGAGTCTGAGCGTGCCACACAGTCATGATGCCACAAGAGTTTGAAAAAACTCCATGACTGTGCAGATCTTGTAGAAGTAGATAATGGTAGGCTTTCTTAAAGGAGAATTTCCCATTATGTAGGAATTGTATGGGGAAGGGCAAACGAAAGGCCAGATAAATCCCACTTTCCGTTCTGAAAGCATTGACTAACCATCAACGAAGAATCTGAGGCAGACAATGGCCCTGCAATGATGGACCTGAGAGAGTGATTGCCACACCAAACATCATTCCAAAAGGAAATACTATTCCCAGACCCAATGACCCATTTACAAGTAGTAGCAAAGCGTGGCCAAATCGAGCCCAAAGCCTTCCAAATGTATGAACCCTTGTTAAAGCCAAACGGTTGACCCTTGCAAAATACATATTTGCTAGAAATCATTTTGGAGGCCAGATTATTTGGGTCTGAAGTGAGCTTCCAGCACAATTTCAGCAAGGCTACCTTGTTGTGAAGATGAAGGTTTCGTACCCCAAGGCCTCCCATTGCTAGGGGTTTGTGGACGTCCAAACCTTTGACAAGCTGAAGACCCCTGCCTCCCGTACCTTTTCCCCATAGAAAACTATTCGACATTGTATGGAGCCTGTGAATGAGGGTAGGTTGGAAAGCAATGCAAGACATGAAATATGTGGGTATGGAAGAGAGAGTGGCTTTGATCAAACATAGTCTTCCTGCCTTGCTTAGGTAATGGGTTTTCCAAGATGCCAATTTGTTTCGAACCTTCTCCAACACAAAGGTCAGCTGTCCAATAGTTGGACGCCTGCTAAGTAAGGGAAAGCCCAAATAATTTCCCAAAGCATCTGAACTTTTGCAATGGAGCTTAACTTCGAAGGGATCCCGCAAAAAAGGCTCTGTATTGTTGGAGAAAACCAAGGTACACTTATCCCTATTAATAGCTTGTCCCGAGGCTGAGCAAAAGAAGTCCAGGGCGTCAGACATGGCCAACAAAGTGCGCTCACTCGCTTCCCCAAATAAAATTAAGTCATCCGCAAATAGAAGATGAGAGATGGTGACCCTCCCTCGTCCAAGGGAAAAAGGGACCCAACGTTTTGCATCGCATTCTTCWTGGATTAGACGGGACAACCATTCCATACACACAATGAATAAATAGGGTGAAAGGGGGTCACCCTGTCTAATTCCCCGTGTAGGAATAAAAGGGGCAGAAGGTTTGCCATTAATAAGTATTGAGGTAGTGGTGGTGGAAACACAGCTCATAATCAATTTGATTGAATCAGAGTCAAAGTTAAGGCTTTGAAGGCAAGATTGGATAACATCCCATTCCAACTTATCGTATGCCTTTTCTAGGTCGATTTTGTATGCAAACCACCTTTCTTTCCTCGTCTTTTCTTAAACGAATGGAGAATTTCTGTGGCAACTATCATATTACTACCTGCTCCTCTCCCGGCTACAAAGGCGTTTTGGTGTGGAGAGATAATATGTGGAAGTGTGTCCTTCAACCTAGCTACAATGATCTTTGAAACCACCTTGTAGGTTGTGTTACATAGGCCAATTGGCCTAAAAGACTTAATTGACTCTGGGTTGGGGCATTTGGGAATGAGCACGATATTAGTTGAATTGATCGACTCTGGAATACACTTATGAAGAAATATGTCATGAATCAACCGAACCAAGGTAGGCTTAAAGAGTTCCCAGTGCTGTCGAAGGAAGAACGCATGGAATTTGTCAGGTCCCGGAGCCTTAAATGGCCCAATATCAAAGAGAGCCCTTTTAATTTGTTCCTCTGAGGGAACTTGTGCAACTGAGATAACCGTAGAGTCGGAAGATGGTTGTGCGATTGGGGTAGGTGGCCAATCCACATTCTCTCTCCCTGTGGTGAAAAGGGAGGAATAAAAATTGGTGATGTGTTCTGCGATGTCATTTGGGTCGGATAACACATTACCTACTGCATCCTTAAGGTTAAGGATCCGATTTTGCTTCCTTCGTATTAACACCGACTGATGGAAGTATCGCGTATTACGATCCCCAGACGCCAACCAATTTTCCCGGGACCTGATCATCCAATAATTCTCCTCTTCCCCCAAAAGTGACTCCAACTGTTGTGAAAGAGTTGCCTCCAACTCAAAATGGAACGACGAAGTTGGATTATTGCAAAGTTCCTCCTGGACCCCTTTTAGTCTCGCTATCAACCTTCTCTTTTTACGAAACACATTCCCAAACACGATCCTGGCCCAGCTGGATAATGGGCCTTGAATGCTGAGAAGGGAGTCATGAAACGGTGCTCCAGTGGGCCAAATATGATGGATGAACTGACCATAATCCGGATGAGAGCACCACATAGGTTCAAACACAAATCTCTTTGGGCTTGGCTGATCTACCATATCAGGCTTGGTCCGTAGTAAAATGGGGTTGTGGTCCGAGGTGATCCTCTCCAAGTGGGCCAAAGTTGAGTTGGGACACAAAGCTATCCAAGCCGCATTGCCCCAGGCCCGATCAAGACGTTCAAAAACGGGCCTATGTCGTCTTTTATTAGTCCATGTGAATATGGGCCCCTGGAAGCCCAAATCCGTGAGACCACATGTGTTCATACACTCGGAATAACGTTGCATTTTTCTTGGATTTGGAGGTTTTCCTCCGAATTTTTCATTGGGGTGAATTATGTCATTAACATCTCCAATGACTAACCATGGCTCAACTATATCATTAACAAAATTACATAACTCCTCCCAAAGAAAACTACGAAAACGAAATTTTGGATTACCATATACAGTAGTAATAAAGAAAGAGAGGTTAGCATTAAGTACCTTAATGTAACCCGAAATGCATTGGTCAGATTTTTGCATAACAGTGAACTCCACCACGTTTGAGTTCCATAGGAGCAGGATCCCACCCGAAAAACTTCTTGGGGCCACCAATTCAAAAGAGTCGAATGGTAGCTTGTGAATGATCTCCATAGTGTTCTCCTTTCCAACCCGGGTCTCCGTTAGAATAACAAAATCTGGGTTGTGAGTACCCACTAGGTGTAGGAAATTGCTCTTGAATGAGGGCCGAGCTAAACCCCGCACATTCCAAGAAAGAGTCGTCGTGTTTAGGCACAGAGGGTTGTAGCATCAGTTGATCTTGGGCTTCCCACTCGGAATCCCTTCGATCCAGAAGATCCGTCCACCTCCCTAATAATGGGCTGAACAGAGTTTGGTCGCGACAGTCCCACTGGGTACGGACTAATCTCCCCATCCTCCTTTTGTGCATCTCCCAACTCACATGAAGGTGAATTTGGCGATGAAACTGTGATGTCCTTGCCATGTGAACTGTGTTGCCCCAGCTTTCTTGTTCCAGGCTTAGGAAGCTTGACTTTAGCCGACAAATCTCCCTTGATGGCGGGATAATAGGTGTTGGGTCGCACATCCAGGCCAACTCTTCGAGTAGAATCTGATCGGTGGGAATGGACCTTGGGTCGCGTTCTAAGAACCAATGGAGGAAAGCGAAAAGTCGAGGATCGACCTCTTGTATATATCTGAGATATCTGGGAAATGAGCTGGAGAGAGGCTTCTTACCAAATCGGAATCTGGGAGGAAGCGAAGTCCTATTTTCATGTTCAGAAGGTGAGTTGGGACTGCCATAGGGTCCCGCAAGATTTTCCTCAATACCATGGGGGGCACAATCAACCAAGGCCCCTGCACCAAGGGGTTTCGCTTGGAAGGACATGTCTAGAGGAACTTCAAGTGGTTGATGTTGAGTTCGGCTTGAACCCAAAAAGAGGTTTTCAAGGACAGAGTGAGAGGATTCTCGTCGTCGGTTGTCATATGGTAGACATAAACGGGTTCCAGAGGGCTCGCCGGGGGAGGTGGCAGTGAACGCTGGAAGAATGGGTGCTGTGGAGGGGACCTCCGGTGTTGGCTGAGGTGCCATTGATGGATCGGGGAGGCATGAGTTGCTATAATCTGAGGATGCATGATGAGGCACTTGTGGGGGAATAGAAGTACCAGATGAAGATGGTATGCAGTTTGAGGACTTGGGGTCAGATACTTGTGTGTCTGGCAAAGAGGGGCAAGTAGAAATGTCTGAGGAAATGAGAACCAAAGGCAAGTTGTGTGAGGGTGTGCTGATAGGGTTCCCACCGACATTCTCAATACATCCACGTGTCTTCAATCCATCAGTTTGTTCAAATTGACGAATTGGAGGGATATTACCTTTTTTAGTTAAAACGCGCCAAAACCCATCTTTACCCTGTTTGGTAGTATACCCTTTAGACTCTCCAACGGATTTCTTGTCCCTCCGGTGAACCTCCGTCCATTCACCGTCATCACCTGCATTCAATACCGAGCCATTGGCCTTAGGTTGCCCAGAAGCATCCGGAGGTACGCTGGTCGACGCTACAGCAGTAGGGGGCTTCGGTTTGACTGAATTTCGCTTAGGTGGTTGGAACACTCTGATTGGTTGTCGGAAATGGCCTATCCATACCGCCTCCGGTAGGGTCCTTGCACGATTCACCATACATAAGACCCGAGCAAAGCGTGTGTTGTCATTCTCCACACCTTTAAGATCAAGTTTAACAAAAAGACCCACAGAATTTCCAATCGATTTAAAAAAGTCCAATCTATGAAACTCAATGGGTAAATCTGGAATCTCAATCCAGACCGGTTCTTCATCTAAAGTTGCCTGTGAAGGTTTGAAACCCGGAGTCCACTTCATTACAGCGATGAAGTGGCCATTGAGGAACCATGGTCCCCCTTCAAGGATTCTGGTTGAATCTGAGGCGTTGGGTAGTTGGACGGAGTAAAAACCCTTGCCCAAGCCAATAAAAGACAGTGGAGTGGTCAATTTCCAAATACGTTTCATACTCTCTGCGAAGTAAGGAGATGAAAATGAAGCTCCAACGGCTTTGACAATGATAGCATGTTGCCAAGGTTGGCACAGGGAGCTGAAGGTGCCCTTAGGCAGAGGTATAAACACTTCCTTAGAACTGTTGAAAGCAGGGGTGGGGAATGGAGTGGTGGTTCAGATGGTTGATTATCGGGAATTAGGACTTGGGCTGTGAGAACCTCTTTGAAGGAAAACTTGGTGGTTGCGTTGGTGGCGGGGGGCCGTGGTTGGGTGGTTATTAGGTCCATCAGGTGGTTTGGGATTAGGAGGTAAGGTAGGGCTCTCTCTCTCACTAGACATTAAGGGGATGATTGATACATTTAATTTGTAAGCTTCTTATTGTTGAGTATGTAACATAGGGTCACAACTTGTTTCATTAGGTCATGTTCATTTCAAATAACCAAATTCGACATTAGGCTTGTTTTCAACAATTAAAGTTAAAATGATTGTGAGGAATGAGTTTGCAGCAGCGGCTTCAATCCCACCTTTGATCCTTGAGTTCAGAGGTTCGAATCCTCATATCCCCTCCCCCTTGTAATTGTAACCCGCCTTGTGGCTCATTCGCACCCAAAAAAAAAGTTGAAATGATTGTGTGATATTTGGGACTCAACTAAAAATAAAATCACCTTGTAGACCTAATTTATTATCTTCGGAAAAGTTGTTTGTGGCAGCTTGAAGTGAACCAAACTCATATTGTAATGACGCTACTGTTACTTCTTCACCTGCAACTGTGTAACATTCACATACAATGAATACAAATATATATCATGGAAAGCTTGTGAATTTAAATTACTGAAAACGTATATCTTCTCACCATGGTTTTGTGGCCGCATAGTATCATAAGCTTTGGCCTTGTTTTTCCTAATGAGACAGAAGACGACGCATGTTGTAACCAAAGTCGTCAAAATACTGGTTGTTGCAACAACAATGCTGATGATTGATCTAGTTGATATGTTCTTCTTATTCCCTGCACAAATTAAGTTCTTTTTTCATACTTAAAATTTAGTTATTATCTTAAAAACTGTAATTTCCTACCTTAAGCCCTTAAGTTTATCACCTTTTTTTTATCTAAACTCTCAACTTGTAATTATTTTATACTCCCACTTTAATTATTTGTTTCTCACTCCAATCTAAATCTACTTTTTAACTGCACGTCTATTATTTTTTTAATGCAAACTTCTCATATTATATTAATATCTATGTTTTAGATCCAAATAATGTATTCGTGGAATGGGGAGTACCTTACTTTATATCCCTCGATTCTTCCCGGTCACCAGTCACACTCCCTTCACTCTCCTTCTTTAGTTCATTCACCCATCTCCATGGACTGTAATTCCTTCCACCAACCACGCCCTAAAACAACCTCAAAAGCTAGACCACCCTTTACAACACCTAAACTAACCCAAAATCGCATCCAATTGTTCCCATTAGTAATGCAGCCACAAAGCAAGAACAATAAATAAAAATTAAAAACCTGACCACATAGCTAGCTGTCCCTCTCTAGGAGGGTTTTCCTTCATCCCTTTCTAGTAGGGTTTTCCTTCATCCCCTCCATGGTTTATTCATTTCCTTTGCCGTTCTCCGCCTCCTACCTACTCTCTTTGCTCTTTGATCGCCGGGGACTCTTTGCACAAGGCTAGGCCGTGGCCTACCCTTATCGCTGGTAAGTCCCCTTCCCTTTTCTCCTTTTTTGAGTCATTCGCTAGCGCGGGTTCGGTTTCGCATGGTGCGCCTCCCTTATCCTCCTTGTTAGTGGTTTCTTGCGATGGAGTCTCGTGGGATGGGTGGTGTAGACACCTGAAAATGTGTCTCCCCAAATGAGTAATCCGTGATGAAACATACCGCGTCTCGCGTTTGTTTCGAACTCAAGAAAAGATGCCTTTGAACTCACGAAAGTTGGAATACGTGAGGTCGTACTCGGAATTATTGAGCAAAGGTCACTTACAAGGCAAACATATTTCCTTTCGGTTTTCTCGAATAAACTCAAAGTTTTTTCAAAGGTTTCAAACACGTACGCTGGCGATTCTCGTGCTTTTTGTTTTCCATCATGTGCGTCACATTTTTCTGAATCCGCCATATTTTAAATTATTTTTCTGATTTTCTTATGATTTTCTATGAATTTTGCAATGTTTAAATACGCAGAGATACGCAGAAAAATTCAGTGAATAATTAGAAAAATACTCCGAAAATACGTGGAACCTTCTGAACATTCTAGAACTCCTTGCTTGGAGAGCAAGGGTGTCTAGGTGCGTCGAATCAAGGAAATCACGAATAAAATCGGAGGAAATCAAACATATCGAGGTTTTTGGAAAATATATACTCAACCATTGAGCGTATATACGCTGAAATGGAGCGTATATACGCTCCTGATGAGCGTATATACGCTCCATTTGAGCGTATATACGCCTCAACAACACATACGATTTTTGCCAAAAATTATGGAAGCAAGAAGCGTTATATACGCTCAGTATGAGCGTATATACGCCTCATGAGCGTATATACGCTCATCCTGAGCGTATATACAGCAGGTTCCCTCTGCCTCGTTTTGCCTCGTGCCTATAAATACTTGCTCGCCTTGCTCAGTCCGGACAGCTTCACTAGACACACAATTCACGACTCTCTCATCTTCACTTGACACGACTTTCAATACACTTCACACAACACAAGTACGAGACACATCTATACTCTCTCAAAAAACTCAAAACACATTCGTATTCGATTCAAAGCATCGATTCTCTTCGAATCAACAAGCGAAATAAGGGTATAAATCTGAGATTACTCACCAAAACCTTTCTTTCACTCTTTTTCAATTCCTTTTGCTTTTTTAATTTGATTAACCATTATTTTGAGTTTTAATTCAATTTAAAGCATATAGAAACTCACTTGTTAATCGTTTCATGTAAATATGTAGGATTTTATTCATATTTTCATTGTTTCCATTGGTTTTTTCTCGGTTTTCATTTATTATTATACATATTGTTATTGTCAATACTAACGCTTGTTCGTCTCAATTAGCAATTCAATCGAAGGGCGATTCCTTTGAGTTTTTTTTCTAACGATTTGATTGTTTGGCAGTGACAAGGTATGAAAGGGCGCACATACATATTATTGTGCCTTACTAACCTTTGTTTTCATGTCTCTTGTTATTATATCTTCTATCACACTTGTATATATTGTTTAAACAAGACCGGAATTAACGTTTGTCACATTAAAGTCAGATAATCATGGACGACCGGTTTTCTAACACTTATTAACATTGACTAACAATCAATGATCGCCTTGTCATTGTAGAAGTCTTGGTTTGTTATATAATAGCAACCCACCTAGTAATCAATTGCACTTTCAAAGTCAAATCAATAGGCTCTTTGAATTCATTTTATGATTTATTGGAACTACAATGAGACCGAGTAGAGGCCGCTACATGGGGCGAATTGGGTTACAGATCTGATTCATACCATGTCCCGAACCACGACTGGTTACTTGATTGTGACGTGGGGCCATTAATTTGGCACCATTGTTCGGGGCGTCCGTGAATAACCTATATAGGCACGGTGGCGATCCCCTCAATTCGCGACACACCCCAACGCATTCACATGCGGATTCCATGGCTCAACTCCATGACACTGAAGCTGAGTACGCCCCTCGCTAAGGCGGGCGAAAGCCTACAGTTTTTGGCGACTTCACTGGGGGAATCACCATTTTGGTGAGTGGACAGACTTGAAAGTCTCGTAGTTTGCAGTAATATACAAAATATGGCGATTGTGAAATTTTAGCTTTGTGACAACCTATCGAGGAAGCGGAAACACAAAGAAGGAATCAATTGTCTTAGGGCACCATATTGGATACATCAGAAAGAATAATGGGCGAAATTGGTTTACATAAAGGTCTCGGTGAGATCACCAATTAAGGGGGGAATTTTAGTGAATACTATGAGGCGTGCATGTTCTGAGAATATAAATGTTAATCACGCATGGCACTAAAAGTGCGTAAAGTCCCAAAAAAAGTATATCCCCCCAATGTCCCAAGGTAGATGACACAACGTGTATAAAAACGAGAGGCAGTAGCATAGATTAAGAGAGAGAAGAAGAAAGATGACGATAAATGTGATACTCGATTGATTTCACAAATTATGGCGAAAATTACAGTGGTAAAAGACAACAAGGAAAAAAAGAATAGAAAAGAAAAGTTTGACTTGTGTCGCTGTCTTTGCTTCACAAACAAGTTGAAAATTTAGATATTACCTCTCATTTGCTATCATATAAATCGCTTAAACACGTCACTTTTATTAGTGGGGGAACTATTACAATATCCGCAAGCAAGCTTTTTATTTCTCCACTCTCTTTTTTGGTATTTTTTATGCTTCGCGATTTAACCTAAGTTTTCACTATGTTCTACCCTTTATGAACTAATAAAATATAAAATACATGATTTCTCATAACTCCTAAATAATCACTGATAAACCGTAATTTATAAATAGTCGAACACCCTTCTTCCTTAACACCACCAAAGATTATTTCCATATGAGTGTTCGCCTTATTTCTCGGGATGTATCACCCCTCTCAACCTCATATGATGTGCATCTCTGTGCATAACTTACTGAGGAGGACCATACTTAATATTAATCCCACCACCACGATATGAAAAACCTCTCGCTACGATCAACACCGCAACACTCAAGACCCTGCGACAACGACCGATTTTTTCGTGGGTACTACCTTTTTAATGTGGGGTTTCTATCGCCAAAGGAAACATGGAGAGATAGGTTCGTAAATTTGTAAGGTTTGCGACTTTGTTGTATTTAGTCTTTTAGTCTCTCACAGGTTCCCATTCATGCAACAAGATCCGAATTCCAACTTAATTTATCTGATATAATCTTTTCGCTTCATAGTGCGTCGAGGGGCTTACCCCTCTGGTACTGATTATTAGTAACCTCGCTAATGTAATATGGTTGCCTATAAGTAGAGTTTACTCAAGAGACGTTCAAAGGCCATAAGAAATACCTTGCGCAACAACGACTGAAGATGTTTACACATGACAAAACTCCTTAGGACTGAAGGGTATCAGAATGTCTCATTTTCCTGATAATTATGGGCTAGACCACAAGAGTCTTAGTTAGAATGTCAACGTTATTAAACATAGAGCGTATTATAGACTATACTCATGTTTCCACGAATAGAGATGAAACGAGAAACCTTTATTGATCCACCTGTCCTGTCTCGGACTCGAATCTTATTTGCTACAATGCATCTGCTAGCATAAGACTATCTCATAAGCGTAACTCTCAGCTATTAAGTGCTGATGAGTGTGCTACAAGAAGAAGTTTCAAATGCGAAAAAGACGATGATTATGATGTGTTTCTGTGATGTTTGTATTGTGTTAGGTGTTTCTTCTGATATCTCTCAACTACTTCCAATCCAATTTTCACATAATAATTAATACTAGGCCCTTCTCTAAAGGATGATTGACTGTCTGAATTGGTGATGGGGCAGTTTTCAATTTCTCTTCACTGACTCGGCTCTAATCTCGCTCGCAACTGCATATTTGCTACTTTTAAAAATCCTCGTGTTATCATCCATTCTCTGCTATTGTTAGTTGTTTCAATGGGCTCGGTCATTAATTAAGTTCTCATGTCCCGAGTGGAGATACTTATGTCTACTCTCCTTTCTTAGACGCTCTTTATCGTAATTTGCGCACGCCACAAAAACTATCTCATAGTGGTGGTAGAGTAAATGCACACATCGCTAGTCCTATAGTCTATAAATAATTCGCATTCTTCGCACTCGGTCTACCAATTTGATTCTATTCGCACTTCAAAAGACTCCCCTCTTAAATAAAATCGATTTAAGCTCAATCATAAGTGGGCTATACGGAATCTATTTTGTAGTCGCCTCGTAAAAATTGCCCCTTAAATTAGACACAGTTAGGGGACAGCTACTATCTTCGGATATGTATCGCCCTTTGCGAATTAACGTTTACGCGGATCATGGGTACGGACTATCTGATTTTCGCTTTAATGCTTTGTAAAAATGAGCTTATATCACACAATTATAACATTCTCTCTCTTTAATCATACTTTTTCTAATAATTGTGTCGACGTCATCGAAATAATTGATAGGTCTTAAAGGAAATAGCTGGTTGCGCTTGTGATAGATATATATCTGCGAAAACAATTATGGAAATCCCTCCATCTAGGTCGTAATCGTATACTCTCCAATATCTAACGAGATTTCACTCTACTATCACCTTCCTTCAGAAATTCTCAATGGGAATTACTTGGAAGCCAAGTAATAATTATTTTGGAATAGGTCAGTATATTACCCACATGAAAAGCCTCATTACTGAATGCAAATGTAGACTCTCCATTTCAATGGTCTTTACCTTTCTGTGCGTTTTGCATGTCTTGTTCATTAGGAGTTCAGTTCAGCCTAATTGTGTATACAAGTCTCCAGCAACTCTCTTGAAACATGATAAACTATACTTGTGCTCAATAAAGATAGATTCTTTCTATACCCAATGCATATTTTCTCTATAATAAAAGTACATTTAGCGATAGTTATTATCATCGCAAATTCGTTTGGACTCATGAAGATTCGGTGATACCCATTAGAGATGTTAGTTCATTATAAGTGCATAGAATCTTAGAAGATAATTGTCAACAATTTTAAATAGTTAGACTTCAGAAGAAGAAATTAAAACCCTTGTCAGATAATTATCGCTTTAAAAACGTGTCCCCCTTCTAACGCATTTAAGCAACAAGACTCTTCCTGATTACACAAATGGAGCGAATCAATGCTAGCCATCTCGCAGCTGTTAATCAGAATTCCAATCTCATTTTACGTCGTCACTCGTGGGCTGTCTCTGTGAGGCAGAGCATTGACGCCAAGCCCTCGTAGGAATATGATTCCCGCCGCTGGGAGATAGTTGCTATGACGATGAAGAAGAAAGGAGTCAAATTTGATAGATATGATGCTTTAGAGACATTAAGGAGGACTAAGCGCATTGGATGAAGTGCGTTCGCAACTTATTTTCCCTTCCTGGAAACTCTGCAGGAACAGATCACTTCTCTTGCCTTTCCTTTCTTCTTCTTGTCATTGTCCTCTCTTCTATTTTTCCATCTTCAGCCGCAAACTCGGATCTTTTTCTTCTTCTTTTTATTCCTTCTCACTCTCTACCTTTTCCCGATTAATGCTACTACTCTTTCCACAGTTGTTCTTTCTCTTGTTAGGGTGGTCAGTTTCCCTTGCCCTCTCAGTAATCTTAACACAATCTCCAAATATCGACACAATACAGAGACCAATGGCCCAAGACAGCTCTCCATGCTCATCGATACAACAGCTTAACGCTATTCTAGAAAAGTTTGGTTCTTGTGAACTCTCCCTTGATGCCCAAGAAAAGAGCATTGGGGAGCTGAAAGAAAAGTACGACCCAGGAAAAACCTCTCGAGTCTGACGCGGGAGGGAGGAAGTACGATGCTGAAACACCCACTTACCTCACTCCAAAGACTGAGACGCGAAAAAAGGTGGCAGCAACTTGAAGAGTTTGGTTCAGGGATGAATGTCTGAAAGAATTCAGTTCATAAGGGCCTTCGTTGTTGCCTGCATTATGAGATTAAGGGCCACTTCCGCCAAAGAAGCTTTGTCATCGACCGATGACCCAAGTTCAAGGGAACTGAAGCACCTACCTTATGCTGCCAGAGATACTAAGGCAGTAGACCCGTGCTCTCTTTGCTCGCAGCCGTTTCGACGTTTTCTCGTTGTCTCGTTAAAACCGGCTCAACTTATAGTCCCCAGTCATTAGTACGGCTTCATTCTGCCACATATCAGAGTATCTTCCCTCCTTAACTGGGACATGACAGTAAAGAGCTACTTCACCTTCCGGTAAGTTCTCCTGATTACCTTTGGGGCAGACAGCCCATCCATCCAGTGGGTTTCAAGAACTGCCTGAATCGAAGCCGCGCTGCGAGCGTCATAGCTTCGGGAACGTCTCCATGGATGACTCGATGTTAGGCATACGCACAACTGCTCTAAACCACGGAGTTTCATATAATCCAGCCACCATCACCTCCCTTGCGTTAGTCATTTCCACCCTCCCGAACTGAACGGGAGCTCTTCGACCTTCTCGCGCGTTACTCGTAAGTCCGACTAATATATGTCGCTGCTCACGTACTGTTGCCTGTTTGGTCGGTCCTTTTGCGTTGACATTATAGCACGTAGTCACGTCGACTTCACATGATAATCATGCTCCGGAGCCAAGCGGTCACTCTCGAGTACCGATGTCGTGCTTCTAGCGTAGGATCTCTACGAATTCCTTCATCGAGAGTATACGCCGCGTTCACAGTATATGCTCCTGCTGGCACCCGCCATAAGCAATCATATCTACTACATCGGGTCTCGCGAGATGCCCGCTATTACTCTTGCACACACATACTAGCGCCCCCGCTGCTCGCTCCCTACTCCACGGTATGCCGTCTCACGTTGTAGCTCCGACCGGCCTTATTATCTAGCTACCCTTGGCATCGAGTGCCTGCTCGAGGTTCTAAGGACTGACTACAAGATCCCGCTCAGGTGAGTGAGTCCAATTCGACCCCGATAGCCCGGTGTACATGAGAGAATCAAGTCCGCGATCCCTTTTGCGGCTATATGGTCATCACAGAACCTTCAGCCACCCTAATCAAGTAGTCCGAGAGCCACTCAAGTTTCAAACCCATGATTCATTTACTGGGCCTCTACAAGGTATGGCTACCTCGACGTTCCTAGGCTTGAGCGAAGATGTCAAGCCCGAAGTCTAAAGGGTAACGTGTGGTGGGGGCTTTAACAAACAAGGGTCGGGCTCCTCTTTTTCCAACACTGATCACATCAGCCACATCAATACCCTTTTTATATGAAGACAACTCGTTGCCCAGATCTTTCCGGGCAAGTTCGTAAGTCGGTGTCGGCCGACTAACCATCTGGCATCTCGTTCTTGCGCCGAAAAAACGTGTTATGGGTACGTGTCCTAAAAATACGTGACAATATACCAACCGAAGCAAGGTGGACGACCCATACGGGTTGCTCGCGTAGGACGGGACAATTTTCGGTGAAAAATTGCCCCCGAAAATTTTACCAATGGTTCGTACGAGCTAATACCCACCCGAGTGAGGTCCCGAGGGAAAGAGGAAATAAGCCAAGCGCAACCGGCAGAAGTGAATACGGGCTCGGTGCTTAGGGGACCCCAAATAAGCCCCCACCACGACGTGAGAATGGGATCCTTTTAGTTAAGTTGTATTCTTGCTCGGGGGCACTACTCGACAAAACCTCCACCTGTGGTTGTTAACCGGAGAGAAAATAGTTCATAACATAGATATCCTTCGAAAACGATCGGGATACACGCTCGGTAGGCGCACGTGGAAATGAGGCAGCGCCTGTATG
>SNQN01007205.1:11811-34561 GCA_008642245.1 Bassia scoparia | reverse complement strand
CAGTAATTTTAGTATTACATATTAGATTAAGTTCGAATGATGATTAGACTCCATAATACAGGCAATAGATATATAATATATAAGTGTAGTTAATTAATAAACAATATCGCACCACACCAGGGCCATTGAACCTCCAAACTAATGACATGAATCAAATTCTTTATATTTAAAATTTAATTAATTGAATCGAAATGTAGCGGAAGCAGAGTGCATGGCACATGAATAAGACCGTATATTATGACAAAGTATAATGTTAGACAGGAGTTGAACAACTCAACTACATGAAATGAGCTGACTGAAACTAATAATTACATAAAAAATAAGTTCAAAGGGACAAGAACTTAAACTTATTAATTTTCAAACCCAGTCACTCCGTCATGAAGAAAAGGAAACAATGCGCGAAAAGGTAACTAAGTAAAAATAATAAATAAAAGGTTAACTAATATACTGTCAAACAAGTAACCTAGATAGTAGTTGAAGTAAAAGCTTTACTACTTAATTATAAAGATATAAATAATATTGTTTAGTGATTTGATGTTTAAAACCCTTTGTGAGTATATAGCTGCATCGCATCACGCTTTACGTTGAATTACCTCGCACAATAGTGTTCTCTGCAATTATTATATACTTGTGTGTGCTACAATGTAATGTGGATTATTACATTGAACAATTTAATTAACTTTAGACTATAATTATGATCTAAGAGTTGTGTTTAGAATTAAATGCTATAATTCAAAAGGAATATATTTATGAAAATCTGAATACTTAGGATTTATAAGGAAATAAAATACATTTTCTAAATTCAAAATTAAGCTGTAAGCCTTAGTCACATTTATGAATTTTGATCTATATTAAATATAGAGTTTATATACTATATATATATTATACTGTATCACATTAACCCATTTCCCATCCTTTTTTTTTTGATTGAGATGTTCACATACATTGGTTCCTTTTTCTTCTTCTATCGACATTATATATGTGATTCTGATTTTACCCTATTTTTTCTAATTTTCATATTGTAGTTAAAAAATCAATAATAAAATACAAAATAATATTAAAATTGATTTAAACCACTTCTTCTTTTACTAGAACTGTTCTATATACAATTGTGTGTGGACCTGGCTAATTCAACATTATGTACAAGGGAGGGGGGGGGAAAGTCATATTTACGTGTATTTTTACGTGTTATATTTCATGATCACTGATACATTTTACGTTCGCGAATTAAAAACCAATTATGTATATTTTAATTCCTTCGTCAAGCATAGACTTCAATCCCACACTCCCAGTTCAATTTTCAAGCTAGATTTGGAAAGAATTTTTTATATACTAATTACTACTTATTTTTTAATAAAGGTAATTTTATTCACAAATTAATGTCTGTGAGGGTGATGGTTTGGATGCAAGTCTATCATATTTTTTTACTACTAAAAATGATGTATTGTGTGACAAATAGAATACGACCCAAATCTTCATTAGAATACTTCTGCAAGTGTTACTAGTTTATTTTGTTATTTTTTATATTTTACTTTCAACAATTAATGAGAATATACAGCTAGGAGGGAAATTCTTTAGCGGTTGAGATTTAAAATCTTACCACAACACACGGTGATCACCGTCGCATCACACTTCCATGTTATTTAATTATCTATCCATCTAACTCAGCTCGTTTTAACAATACACAAATCTTACTTCCGATGGTTAAATTAGTTTTTCTTTCATTCATAGAATCTAAATCTTGTAAGATAGATATTTTATCCCTCAAAATTCACCGTACGATCAAGTGGTGATTGTATTGATTAGTTATTTTTGGATTATATCAAAGTCTTTAGCATTCAACCATGCCTTAGACTCAACAGAAATATAGGCCTATTCGGTTCGTTCATTACTGATCCGGCAATCCTAGGTTTAATACTTATCTATACGAAGTTACATAGATATAATGGCCAATTTGTGTCGTTTTTGTAATTATTTATTGCAAGGAAAATGGAGTCTTTTTTAAAAATTTAAAAGCATG
This sequence comes from Bassia scoparia, assembly GCA_008642245.1. Taxonomy (NCBI): domain Eukaryota; kingdom Viridiplantae; phylum Streptophyta; class Magnoliopsida; order Caryophyllales; family Amaranthaceae; genus Bassia; species Bassia scoparia. The sequence continues at coordinate 32,541 of SNQN01007205.1, read as the reverse complement.
AGGTAAGATAGGATTGTATGAATGGCGTGAATGATTTTTTTATACTACTACGAAGAGGATCTCACTTAGTCTTCGACAAGTGTTAATTTTCGCGCAATGGGCTACCTCAAATTCTTAAGGAACAACTCCTCTTTGCTAGAATTTTTCATTTTCAAGCCGATCTATGTGATCTTGGTTATATGAACTTATGTCTTTTAACTACTTCGAGTCAAACTATATTGATATGATGATGAGTTTATAATTTTCACAATCCAGAAGTTATTAGATAAGAATTGTTTCTATTCAATTGTTCATGTGTTTGCATGGTTTTCACTTTCCATCATTTAGTTAGATAGATTATACTAAATAACAGTATTTATTTATGGTGAACTTTTTTCCCTAAAATTCAAACCATCAAAATCTAGTCTTATTTCTTTATCTCGTAGAGTGGTTCTCACATTCATTAACTCTGCATCTCTGTACCACCCCTTCCTTTCAATGAGTTCTTCTTGGTAGTTCCACAATTTGTAGAACTTTAGCTTAAAACAAAACATTTATTGTTTAGAAAATAAAAGGATAAAGACATTTATGATAAATTTAAATATGCGTAGCCCTAATTTCGATAAAAATTAGAAAAATCATACGAATATCGATAATGTTAATTAATGTTTGAATTCAGTTTTTAATCTTATATTTAGTAACTTAATTACTTTTTAAAAACATAGCCCTTAAAAGTGAAAGCTTATTCTCCTAAAACATAGAGAATAAGATTTTCAACATTAATAAATAACTCTTCTTCTCTCTATGAGACACTCAACTTGGAGAGAGTCTGCCTCAACGCCTCCTCCGTCTCGATTGTTTTTACGGTAGGAATTGCGTTCGATTCTTATTCAGGGGAAATTATTAGCCACTCCGTAAATTTTAGAAATACGTGTACGTAATTACTTAATTGGAAGTTGTATTATTTTTTGAGATGTGTGCAATAAAATTATAGTAAATCTTTTTATATTTAAAAATGAGAGGATGAGATAAGTTTGGGTGGAAAATCAAGAATGATGAGTAAATAAGTAAGGAGTAATATTAATTATTTTAGGGGTAAAAGTAACATTAATGGGTAAAAAAGTAAAGTATGAAAAAGAAAATGTAAAGAATAAAAGGGAACACCTAAAAAAGGAAACGTAAAAAATAAACTAGAATGGAGGGAGTACAAAATCTTGGATTTAAAAGTTTGGATAAAAAATCCGAAAAAATATGAGGAGTTGACTTTTCATGTTATTTTRCGAAATTCATTTTGGATTTTTTGTTTTTCTTGTCAAAAAGCCTCGAAAGTCGTGAAAAATGGAAAAGAGGGGCCGAAAAAATATGGGAAAAATAGTCCTCGCGATGGGAAAACTATGAGAATATAAATTGCCCCATTCCCGAAAAATGACGAGGCATCGTTGTTTTTTTTGCTCTCGTTGATGTAGGGACGATATTTTCTTTGGAATTAGATAGGATTTATGCAACTCGTTTTGGCACAAAATTTTGCTACGCTCGATGACCCTATAGATCTCCCACTAAAGTTTGAGGTCATTCGCCGATAGGTCCTCAAGGTTGAAAAACGTGGATTAAACACTTCAATTTTGGGTCGTTTTGGCGACAATKTTAGTTTTTTCCAGAATTACCCACTCCTTAAGAGTCATGGAGGATTGTGTATCGCCAAGTTATTCCAGCCTCAAACGACGAGCGTTGTGCTTCCCATGAATGTTTCAACGCCTAAAAGTTTGATTGTTTACGACCTTAAAAGTCACCTCAAATGCCATAATTTTGGCTCTATATTTTGTGTGGCTTCATTATTATATGGTTGTGGGAACCAACTACACAAGTTTTGGCTGTTTCAAAAAAATGTGTCCGAAAATCTCATTTCCGTGAGCTATAACCTTCGAAAATGGGRCGTCGGAATCGTCATTTTAGRGATCGTTTCATATTTCCTCGAAATTGTTCCCACAATTAAAGGGTCACATACGATTGATCCACGCCAAATTTCAGCTCCAAAAGCACACTCTAACATCCTCAAGTCCTACTACAATGTGCTAGTTCAACAAACTAATGAGCCAACGAAAATCACCTAAAATAGAGTCATTTTGCACCTCAATTTTTGCGTGTGTTCATCATCTTAATGTGGTTCTCATATTTGCCAAAGGAACTCGTGTAGTTTTCGGTCATTTTTCAAAGTTTTAGCTCGGAAGCCTATTTTACGTGACTACTACATTCGATTTTCAGCCCTAAAACAAAGTCATTTTGGACCCCGTCTCATTATTTCCTGAAAGTCTACGACATGCTTAGTCAAACATATGATGGCATCACTTTAAGTTTCAACATCAAATATCAAACCATAGGGTTCAATAACACAAACTCTAATGACGACACAATGTCATTGTGGCTTCATCATTTTTTGTTAACCCAACTAATATCACCTCATTTGACCCTAAATTTTGGATGGATAGCTTCACTATTTGTTAAAGGGAAGCACATACAAAATTTCACACCAATTTATAACGTTGGTCCTCACACTTATTCACGGGTGCCCTTTATATGCCCCGGTGTCATTTTTAATCGGTCTCATTTTGTCTTAATTTTAATAATTTTTAATGAACATATGATGACATTCTGCCTAGTGCCTAATTTGGCTCAATATGACTACGTGTTAGATACATATCTTTCAATTCCCCACAGGCACCATTAGGGGTGAGCAGGGATCGGGCACCGACATTTTAGGGACTCGAAATCGTCCGGGTCCCAAAATCTAGAACCGTTCCTAAATTTAGGAATCGGTCCCGGTAGTACCGGATCGGATTCGGAAACTGGGTACCCAGTTCATATAATTTGCTTTTGCAAATTAATTTTGAGCTGTCAAAAAATGATATTTAATATCCTTCAACTTGAAACATACTTGCTACAATCTATCGATGATAAAATCGACAAAGAAGGAAATAATCTTGAGTTTGTAAAAAATAATCTTTAGGCCCATGAATCATTCTTCTTTACATCTTTAGTGTTGAATTAGTCAACAAACAGGAAATAGATTTAATGTGAAGAAAAAAGTAGTGAATTAACTTATATAAAGTTCCAAACACTGGGTACCCGATACAAAATAGGAACCAAGTGTGGTACCCAGAACCGATACCGGGTTCCCAATTTTATTACCGACCGAACGGTTATGACCATGTCTTTTTTTTTTTTTTTTTTACCTAGAATCGGGACCCAGTACACCGTTCTGGGTCCAAACTGACGAGTCCGGACCGTTTCATTTTGGTACCGGTACTCGAATTTTCTGCCTCACCACTAGCACCATGCCTTGCCCCCAAAGCCACCATGTGTACCATGCCTTGCCCCACAAACACATGAGCATTATGCCTTGCCCGTACAAAGGCCCCCAAGGCACTACCTTGCCATGCAAAGGCCCCCAGGCCACTATGCCTTGTCCACACAACAAGGCCCATGACACCTGACTTGCCCACTCACAAGGCCCCCAATTGCCGCTAAGTGCATTACAACTACAAGATTCTTCTAGCTTATTTCGGTTTTACGGTGATTTTAGAGTGGGTGTCGGGGATGAGGGAATCGAAGCGACATAGAGCTGAATCTCAGTAAATCATTACAGCAATTCAAGACCCTCGATCTACAATACCCCGTCGCTATTCAAGTCGTCTGCACGACCACCACTTGATAGGAATTGTAATTCATGGCGGCCTTCACGACGTATCCATTATGATGTTTAGCCTACGACACGTGCCATTGGGACACATTGAAGTGACATAGTTGAATTTTAGTAGATCGTGACAATAAGACTACTCTGCGACTACAATACCCGTGCGTATTTATTAAGTCGATTGCAAAGGATTCAACTACCGCTCGGGTAGAAATTGTACTCAAGGAACCATTACAACGCATCCATCGTGATGGATTACCTATGACAGTACCCTTGGGGCCTTTCAATCCATGATCGTTTCTTGCTTTGATTCTGACTTAATCAGAGACGTTAAGATAGTTAGCGTCAATAACTTTTCAACCAGGCACATTGACCACAATTGTGCGAGTCAATTGTCTCTCGTGCTAGGTTGAATTACCATCGCGAACTGTCATTAGTAGATAAAACTAACACGTTTCATGACGGTCTAAACCCACCTCACGTTCCCTATTGGGGGTGTTCACAATGATAGGAAAGCTGGCATTGAAGGTTAAAAAGCAATGTGGGCTATGAACACTTTGTACTACAAGCAGTTATCCTTTTGTAACTTTTCTAACCTTACTTTAAATTCCGAAGGTCTAAGTAATCGTTAGACCACGCTTTCACGTTTTATAATTCATACTAAAAAACAGATTCAAACGCTTACCTTTGTTCCATGTGATATTGTGTTTTCGTTGAGCTCATCATAAGAGATCTATGTATCTTAACATTATGTCCGCCCCCGAAACAACTCATCAGCCCGCAAAGAGAGCCTTGGATCTAAAAGCCCGGCAGTGCCTGCTTTCGATTCATGAATGACTACTGAGTAAGTTAACATCATAAGTAGCGATATTTCACTTACGTCGAAACTCCCAGTTATCGTACACCTTCTCAAATCATTTTCACTTGATGTCTCGTAGAAGAATATTTGCATAAAATCCATTCGTTACACTTCTCATATCAAAAAATCTTCTGGGGAAAAGATTTTAAAGGGCAAAAGAAAAGAGATCCATATAAAAAAAGATCTGATATAAAAACAGGTATCTTGACATCCATCCAGTGGGATATCCAACGAGGATTGCATCACATCTCATTTAATAGAAAGTTGTTTTTGTTGTGAGACTTGAAATCTTGAATTGAGCAATTTTTGTGAGCTCCTCCAAAATTACTTTCAATAAAATCTATGTATCTCCCTTTCTAATAAGTTGTAACTTCCTTAAATAAAATTAAAAATAAAAAGACATAATAAAAACCAAACATTGAACGTACACCTACACTAATTACACAAAAATAGCTCAAAGATTCTATTAAATAAAAAAGAATATATCTCACTATTTATTATTGAATTTAAAATATTATATAATAAAATTGAAATGATATAGCAACACTTTCATAAACTAACTGCCTATAAAATCTTTTTTCATTTCATGAATATAACTTTAGAACATCATTTCTGCCAAACAAAAAATAATAGTTATTTCTATTTAGTAACACCCGGCATTTGCTCGGGCACAATCTTAGTTTGGAGTAAATACAAGATATTATTTATTTACATGTTGTCCATTATTTATTATATATTATTGCCAAAATGTCTTTGTGTATTTATCTCATATTTGGAGCGAACGGACTAGATATCCCGTTCATATCATTGATTACGAATAATATTCATCTAAATCATATCACGTCACTCGTAGTTTAGCCCTCAATTCTCCTTCCACACAACCCCATAAATCGGATTTTGCTGGGAAATAAATCGAAATAAAGCGGTGAAAAAAAAACAAAAAACCCAATTAACAAGTTACTCTGATATTGTTGATTTTATATATTATTTTTAATAATAATTATATTAAATTAAAAAGGGGTGAATCACAGAAAAAGATTTCAAGTTGAAGAAGGAGCAAGAGTTTCCAGATTGCCCTCTTCACCCAACAAAAAAAAAGTAGGTTTTAAAGGTGATGTCTTTTTCTCCCACTTTACCTTCTAAATAATCAATTACGTTTATTTTTATTTTCGTGGTTGTATATATTATTGTTGGATTTGATGTTATATTTGATATTTTATATTTATTATATCCATTTGTTCTCTTTATGGATTGATTTGTTTGGCATATCTTATGTTTTGCAGTTCAGAAAAAAAATATGTTTTTAGGTTGTAACCGACAATTACTTGTTTTGGTTGGTGTTTTTGGGATTTATATGGTGGTTTAGTGTTGTTATGGGTGTGATATTTTGTTGAATTGGGTTTTCATCTAGATGTGGAAAAATTGAGGTTTTTTGAGTTGATTTTTTTGCGTTTTCATCATATTATTATTGGTAATATCTCAATGGTTTGCTTATTTGCTGATTTAATTTTTGAATGTTTGTTGGTTAAAGTCTCTTGAAATTCTAAATATCTAGCTTTGTGAGTTATTGCTGATTTTGTTCTATGTCACTCAATTTTCTGGAACACTGACCTGTTATGTGAGAAATTTGTCAGCTTTTTAATTCAGAGGAAAATGAAGTTAAGGTCCTAAAATAATTGAATATTAAAATCATTAACAAATTGACTCTATATGATGGTTGATACCCATTGTCTAAGTTTAAATTGTATGGTAAGCAACTGCCAATTTTTGTGTATGTTGTTTCTTGCTCGCAGCTGTTTGTGATTAAATAGTGTTCTTTTTACTATAAGAAATGATTGATACTGTTGTTGTTTGCCTAGTTTCCTACATATTTACTTTTGATCGACGTGCAATCATGTTCCAGAGCACTCGACCGAATTTGACTACCATTGGCTGATGAGCCATGATGTGGCTGATTTTCATTGATGAAGTGGATGGAGAGTTTCTATGTTAGAGATGAGGGAATATTGGATGGCAAAAGGTATGATTTGGTCTGTTAGCTTCTTCTGTTCATTTGGTCTTTTCACAGATCGAAGCTTTAGAGTTGTCGATGCATTCATAGTTTCCATTTTGGATACTCCTTTAATTTCTCTGTGATTTTTTCAGTGTGCGGGTCTGCTTAAACAGCTTTTTTGTTATCTTACGTTTTTTTTTTATGATTTTTTGCAGCTTACCAAAGGTGACTGATCCTCAGCCGACTATGCAGCGAGGCAAAGATATTCAGGTATTCCACTGGATAGATTGAGTTAACAGAGGAAATACAGGTTGACTAGGCTGGCACCAGTACCAGAATTATGGAGAATGTCCCGACTTTCGTGGTGCTCCATTAGGACAGAGTTGTTATTGCCAGAGCGTCTAGTTTCGCCTTTGATTGGTAATGAGTAAATTTGTTGTGGGGAGATGAGATGTGTATGATTGACTTTTTTTGGTCTGTGATCAGATGGAAGTCGAAAGAGAAAGCGTGAAATCTTTGACTTTTTCTACATTCACAGATATGTCAGCCTTACTATTCTCATTTTCAGGTTTGTAGTTGGTCTGCCTATGTATCGATGATTTGTTCTTTGGGAAGAAAGCATCCGTTTAAGTACTTGTGTATGTTTGTTCCTATGATGGCTTTCTTTCATGTAATGTTAAGTCGAGTATTATGCTCTTTAGTTGGCAATTTAGGCAGTGATTCTGTTGCCCTCCTTCCTGATGAAAGAGAGTGATATGATTTTAAGCATGTTGTTTTGGAAGGGGTCCTTTTTTTTGTTGTTAGATTAGTTTAATTCTAGCTCATTATAGAAATTCTTCCTTCTGTTTACTCACTGATCTGTAGGCTTTGGGGATTGGACAATCACTCTGAAAAGCTTATGGACTGACAAATTTTGAGACTTTGAATGTTTTTTTCTTTGACGTAACGACTACTATCTTATATTGTAGCATTATTGACATATTTGTATTCCTTGCTATTTGCAGCTGCAGAATCTTGTTTGGGCAACATCAAAACCGATGTTTATCTCATGTCAAACTATCAAGTATCCAGAGCCTGCTCCTCCCTATCTGCTCCGAATATTTGTCAGACGGTGCGTTTATATTTTGCTGCCATGCTTTCCCCTTCGACCGTCTTAAATTCATCTCTCGTGTCAAGAATTTGAACACTCTTATTCTTTAGGAAGTTGCCACGATCCATAATATCCTATCGTCCTTAATTACTTATTTCTTGCCCAGCTTACTTTATCCTTCCTTCATCTTATACTTGACGTGATTTATTAGCTTGCCATCCTTCAGTCATTCTGTACTTGCAGGTGCTTATCTAACTTTCTTGATGTTCCTCTTTGTTAGGTTGAGTTTGTAGAAACACAGGGAAGTTATTAGAAGGTTCACCAAAACTCAGATAAGCTACACTAGCAGTCAAGATGATCTCATGGTTGCTGGGGATTCCAGCGGGAGAATTATTTGGCAAGTATGTAGCTCAATATTTTTCTATGATACTGGAAACCTTCTGCTTTTCTTACTTACATAGTCATGTTCATTTTTTACACTCATTAAATGATTTAGCTTGTTAACCATCATTGATCAGGTATTTGAGGGATAACTTTAACGGCTCGGTCGTTTTGAATCAAATTTATTTGTTGTTATTATTGTGCTTCCAAATGGATTGTTGAGGTTTTGAATTGCAGTTAGGCTGACCACATTTGTGATTGCAATGAGGATTAATATATATTAACTTTAACAGGGAATCACGTTTCAAAACCACCTTGTAGTAAATTATTAGTCAATTATTAGATAAAATAACACCAAAAGTTCTGAAACCAACCTAAATTTCTAATTGGAAAAGATATATATCTGCTTCTATTACATAAATAAATGTTCTAGTTACCAATTATCTTATCCTAATTTACCCCCTCAACTCAACCTAACAATTATCCACCGAACATGAACTTATAGTGACCGAATTAGATAGTAAGATGTCTCTTCCAGTGACATGAGCAGACTTAATTAAGGTGGTGAAGTACAATTGGTTAGAGAGATGCTGAACTGAGCTATTTGTAAATTGGTCTCAGAGAGGGCTATGATTGAAGTGATGGTGAGATAAGAGGATTTGTAAGCTTTCAGTGTTTGTTTCGTTCAACTGAGGAATTTTTTTGGGGATTTTTCCTTTGCTTGGCCAAAAAGAAGCCTAAATCCGTCTTGCAGCTGGCCTACTTTTTCATCTTTTCTTCACTGATTATTCTTAGTTCTGTGGTGGGTATTCTTCCTAATTAGGTTTTTGAACACTAAATCAAAGACCAAAACCCTGCAAATGGATAATCTGATGCTTGATACTGACCTGTGTTCTTAAAACAATGGCATGATTGGCAGGATTCTCTAGGGGATTTTTTCAGGTTCCTGTTTGTGCACTTCCTGCTCTTCTCATTGATATTGGGGTCAGAACTTTTTGTTAGGCCTGTATTGTTGAGGGAAAATAAGTATAGTGATGTTTGTCTTGGGTTACTGGTGGGCTGGTGTGGCATGTGGTGGTAAAGAGATGAGGAGAAGTGAGGAAGGTAGCCAGGCTGGGTGTTTGTTATTGTTATTTGGGGGTTAATATTTAGATACTGGTTAATAAGGGTTTAAATTTTTAATTGATGGTGTGGCTTCTTGCAAACTAAAAGATTCAATGTCCTATTCCCCCCCCCCCCCCCTCCCCCCCCCCCCCCCCCTCCCCCCCCCCCCATAGAAAGGTGGTTGCATTATTTACATATTTATAAATGATAATCATTGGCTGCTGCTTGGCTCGGTAGGGTATAGTACAAGACTTCTTTCTCTTTTTGCCGGTCCTAATTATTAGTTGACAATATGATGGGTTTATTAATCGATGGTGTTCTGACTTAATGATATTTTTAAATGCTCTTGAACAACATGGAGTCGTTTTTCGCCGACAACGTACGATATAACGCTATCCCAAGCAGTTGAGATATACAAACAGTTTGATTGTATTGAATCACTTGACAAATGAGCACTTGTGTTAATTCTGTCTTTATTTTTTCAAATAATACCAGCTGATCTAGTGCACAATAAGTTTCATTGGTTGAAAGCCAAAGTATAGATCGCTTCGTGAATACGATATGAGTAACTCTTTATTTTATACTATACCTTGATCAAAAGTGACACCAGGGTCTATATACACCTACTTGATGTCATTAGAATGCACCCAGTTTTTTCTTCTTTTATCATTAGAATTATATGAAATTCTTTGTGGTAGTGCAGTGTTGTTATACATTTCATGAGCGTCCAAAATGAGTGGACTACGGCGTGTATAAGATATAGGAGAGAAATTTCATGCTGAATGAGCCACTTCCGCCATTTCCCTGGTCCAGTGATGTGAGTGTTTTCTCTTCCCTTACCATACGTGCAACAAAGAAGTCAATTGGATAATCCGTTGCAAAAATTATCTAATATTTTATATTTTTTAATTTTTATGTTGTATCGCTAGGGATGTAGTGTGTATTACAATGCAACGCGGTTGAATTTTTTATTTGGGGGTGCTCTATTTTCTGCTCATGTTGTCCTTTTTTTTTGATCAGCACACATATCGAATACAGCCCAGCACCGAAAGCTCATGCAGTGTGGTGAAATCATGTCAATGGTTTGCTGTCTTGTTCACAAAGTTGAAAGGTATGGATGAAGCATTATCATCTTTATTTTAATTTTCTTTTCCTTCTTCTTTTGGATTGGTCGTCTTGATGACTTCTTGATTCTTGTTTCTATGACAAGTGGCTGTGTTCCTAGCATTTACTAGTCTCGCTCTCTAGAGAGTGTTTGGTGTTAGCTGTGTACTCCGGTCACTGAATAGGCTCAGTTGCTTGTGCCTGTGTTGTGTTAAATTCCCATAAATCTCTATTCTTCCTAGATCAGGACTTGGGAGTGATGATAGCACTTGGGACTTGTCCCAGGTTTGGTTCCTGCCTTGGTTGCCTAGAATTATAGTGTCTACTTATTCCTTCGTAAGAATAATATTCGTTTTATACGGCTGCTTAGAATCACAAGTCTAGTATACTTTTGGGTGCTTAAAATTAGCGCATAAAATGTCTAGCTCCATCTTGCAAAGTTGTTAAAATTAAGAGCTCAGGGTTGAAATATAGATTAAACATGAACAAATCTTATGTGTTAACATAGGAGTAAGCGGATCAGGTTAAAATGTAAATCCGAGGAGTACTTATGACATTATGATGATTGGACTAGGGTGAATATCTGCAATACTTTTAATTTAAAACTGAAATGAGGTACTTCTTTTATTGTTCAAATTGTGAGAGATGATCAAATCTGAGTGTCAAATTGTGACCTTGAATAAAGTGGCAATTTTGTAAATGAACAACGAACAGATATAGCTTAGGATGCGGATATATTTGAACAGTGAGCCTTTTGTCAGGACAGGTTGTATCGTCCGGTGGAACGTGTCATCCTCGATTAATTTGTTGCTAACCTCGGCTTATCGCAGATGGACGGTTTTTGCGCACTGGAAAATCAAGATAAAGACATGCCGAGTATGGGACGTGAGGAAACTTTCAGAGCGTCGTTTGCAGTTTTGAAGGGAAACTTGGGAGCAACCCGATTCATTAGATTCTAGTGCAGATGTCCATTCACTGGGTGGCGCTGAAACCAGACCGATTTTTGTCGACTGTATCACAGTACGAAATCAATTACGAAAGCGACAAGAGGATTGATTTTCTTCGGGGAGATTTTCTGGAGTATTTCTCTGACGCCTGATGATGATGTTTTTACATAGGAATATGGGACAGGACTTACAGCGAGACTTATTACAGTAAACAGAAAATGATGCACCTTACACTCTGGATTCGTTTGTCTGAATGGATGGCTATTATCACTTGATCTTATTTGTTGGAGGGTTTTGAAGATTGTACTTGAAGCTAATGACATTATTCACCACATCTCTTTGGCCTTCCCCTTCATAGGCAAACATTATGAATAAAACAGCGACGTTAATGCAGTTTACTAGCCAAGTGTAACCTGCTAGAGTTGTAATAGGGAGAGGTATGTTATGATAGGATCATAGTACAAGGCTGTTTTTTTTGCGTCTCGCCTCCTCTTCACCACTTTATCCCTCTCCTTTTCTTTATCCGTTTTTCTCTGTTTTTTCCGCCTTCATTTTACTGTAATGTAAAGTAAGTCAGTTGTAGCATGCTGAAATCTTGTTGTCGTGAAGATGATGAAATCGTTATCTTCTGTGGCAGAACTTGTAATCCTTCTCACGCGTGAGCTTCATTCCCTGTGAATGACATAGACGCTAAATCTGTGGAGAAACTATCTCCACTCGTGATATATTTTTAATTTCAGATCTTCGAGTTTCTCGAATTATGTGATTCTACTATGACATCGACAGAGCGCTTATCGCTTATATTATTTGTTGTCGCTATTAGATTAGCAATAGATTTATGTATTTTATGAATGATTTTAGGGTTTTTTTTAGCGTTAAACCTATTTTTGAAAATTTCCCATATCCGACGACATTTTGGGGGATGGATGTTCGAAAGAATTTTCTGATCTTTGTGGATTCGAGCTCTGGCAGTCTTGGTCTTTTCCGTGGTCCAGATGAGTATGGTTTGGTGGCAGCAATGCCAAAATCGGCTTGATATGGTATCATCCGTAACTAGTATTAGTTAACATTGAATGAAACCATAATTGCTAAAGCATGCTGAAGTTGGAAGCACAATCCAGTATGAATCTTGTAATTTATAAGGATGTTTAATCGTGTTATTAAAATATTATTTCAATAAGTGGATTCATTTTCCAATCAATTCAACGAAACAATTAGGTAATTCCAACAGACGGCACAATCCTTTTAGAAACTATTGTTGTCTACTGTTAAACAAAGTCTAACCATTTGAATATTTTTCCTTTTTTAAGTTGCAACAAAAAATATTTATATGTTGATTGTTGCAATCCGAAAAACAGGAATATTATCGTTAAATATATAAATTTGACTTTTTTAGTTAATATTTCTATTTAAGTATCAACTTATCTAGCCTGGTCCCATACATTATGGTTGGTGGGAATGGGTATACTGAGAAATAGGTGATTGACTAACAATTGTGATTCATAGTAATTGAGTAATATGACAGCAAATTCAATTAAAACTATTACATTTGAGCCACAGCAAATAATTGTAGGAAATTAAATACAACTACTTTCCATTTAAGTTAATCAAGTTTTGAACTTTTTGTCCAAATTTTGTTGTCCCTTAGAAAAAAGAAGAAGATATTTTCACACGGGAGTACTGAGTTGTAATCAGTGGCACTACTCCGACTTCACCAGGCTCATGGCCTCGGAGTCGATTCTCACGTCCAACGTTGATGTGGGATTTTATTCCCCTTTCCTCTTCTGCACAGTTCTAGATTAGATCTGTATAAACTACTCGTATAACCTCACCGATGAATAAAAAGAAAAATATTGTTAACTAGTGAGTCACTGAGTTGTGATTTGTGAATGAGTTCATTATATAAGAGGGAAATAATAGGTCACAACACATATTTGGACTAGTATCACAATCTTTAATTGGATTCATTCGAAAGATTAATAAGTGCATATTTTAGACATGAGTGAGATGACCATCAACACAAGAAAATGAATCTATATCCACGACAAGCAGTTTGCTGTCGTAATGGAGACTCACTCACTGTAGCTAATTGTGCAACAGAATAAGATCGAATGTAATCAAGTTAAACTTCGACGAACCCTGATAGCCATAAAAAATGGAAAAAAAATATAGGATATAGCCTAACAGGCATAGAAGTCAAACGGTTGTTCTATGAAAAAACAATGAAAGAAATAATACGTACTCCTTGAGGTGTGTCAATTAAAGGGTGATCTCAATGACAAAATACATTAAAGAAGTTACTTTTACATTGTGTTCATTTTCCTTCTGCGGACCTCTGAAAAGAGTGGATTTTGACATTTCCACATTGCATTCGACACTTCATTGTATGACATGTTATCGACCAAAAGAGTTTAATAAACTATTGCCCCACTTCAAACATTGCAACCAAAGCCATATTTTGTACTCCGTAGAAGAAAGCGATAAACATTGGGGTCGGGTCCTATGTATACAAAACAAACAGTGTAGCCAAATAATTTGAAACTTTCCCGAGTAAAAATCCACATTCAAGAAAGGACCACTTGTCATTTAAGAAGCCATATTGATGAGTATAATACACAATACTTGGAAGATGGATTTTGGGAGTCAAAATTAAAGAAAAATTAAAAGGAGAGGGAAACACCCGTGAAGTTAGTTTGGATCTTGTGAAATTTTACGTAACTTTCCATGTTCCCTTGATCTTCTGCCCCACCTTTTTTTTATTATAATAAATATATTCCTAATTTAAGTATTGTAAATTAATTATACAATTATGTTAAGCATTAAAAATAAAAACATACAATTATGTATAAAATAATATTGTCTATTATGTAGAATTTGTGAGAAATTTATGGGGTTTGAGCTACATTACAATTGGGAATGTATTATATTATGCAGTGATTACATTACATGCATTGGTTTTGGGTGATTTGAATTTGAGATAAATGCTTTAGAAGTTAGAATCAATGTTGGGTTCAAACAAATATTTGCTCTTTCATGAAATATTTTGATGGTTATGCATTTGTTTGGTTAATGTTGTAGATTCCTTCGTGTTCTATAATTTTAATGTGGGTTGTTTCACTGTTTGTAAGTTTATCATAAATAAATATTAAATAACGAAATTTGTTTGGAGAAAGAGTATTATTATGATATTGGTAGGATAATTATAATAATTATAGCACCCAAAAAAAATTTAATTATTATATAATGGTATTTCCGATCTTTTAATGAAGAAAAAATCCCAATACGGAGTACATAGATAAATGAATTTTCAGACTTATTTCTTTTGCACTGAATATCTAAGGAAATCACCATGGTATTCACTCTACGAAATCTAAAGTATATTTTGTTACACAAAAATCACTCATTAGAGACGAGAAACTATTTTATTAAAGTATAATATTATTATTACTTATCAAAGTGTTACGATTTTAAGAAGCGGAGTGTGATTAATAAATGTCCTATAGAAACTAGCTAATAGTTCGTATAATATCAATGTTAAGTAGCAACTAGCTAACTAGCTTTGTTTGCATTCATTTATTTTGACAAGTGATCATGTTATTTGTTGTTTTATGTTATAGCTTATAAATGTGCCTTTTAACATACCAACCTAGTTTTTATTTTTAATGAGCCAGTTTCCACTACTTTTCTTAAGGGAAATATGCTAAGAATTTGACACAACATATGTCTATTTTAAATTTAGGATATTTTTTCCCTCCCCAAATATGCGAGATTAATAATATAATTTGATTATGTGACTACTCTATCACGGTACGCCAATAAAATAAGTGTGTGGTTTAAATTATTATTATTTTCAAAAAATATTATTGTATTATTATTTATTAATTACACGTATCACATATCATCTTAAGCGTCACACCCTTAAACTTTTCTTAATTATAATTATTATTGATAGACTATATATATAAAATCTTTTCATGTTTTAAGTTGATTATGGCTATTTAGGTCTGGAAATACGTTATATACGCGATCGTGTTATATTATGAGTCCAAATAGCCATCAACATCATCCAACATTAGAAGGTGCATTGTTATCTCGTGAACAAAATAGAGGCATCTCACCATCAGTTCACATGCCATAACTCATGAAAGAGTATGTAAGAAGAGTTGCATATTGTTGGCAACATCACATCAACCATCTTAATATGTAAAAAAACAAGCCAAAACCTGAATAATGAATGTCATTCAATAATATTATTCTGGCCTAAACTAAGCATTCAGATTTCTCAAGATAACGTTTAGCTAAGCTAGAATGCATGATTGGTGTTCCCAGCCCAACCTGCTAGCTGAATTGCTAGCAATGTGCTAACCAGGGGCATGGTTGGTGCATTTCTAGCTACGGCGATAAAATGTCATAGTTACGTGCTTAATAACCACTCTAGCGATTTTTGGTAATAACTTCGTATTCTTTATTTGAAATTCGTGATCAATTATACTATTAATCCTGGATGTTAGATGTAAAACTTTGTCCAATATATTGAACGTCAATAATTGGCTCACATTAGGGTTTAAAATCTGAGATGAACTAAACAATTTCAAATTTAAACTAAATATAATAACCACTCTGGCGATTTTTCGGTAACTTGATATTCTCTATCTGCTTGAAATCCGTGATCAATTATACTAATTTTGGGTTGAAAACTCTAAGGATCGGATAAACCGAACATTTTTAAATTTAAACTATCAATATATTTGATGATCATCAAATTAGTTCTTAGAGACCAATATAATATAACAATTTGGGGCGGAACAAATAAAAGTTTCTACAGACTTTAACCAACTAAACGTCCACCGAAACGAGGCCTTCCTGAGACACACCACAGTCTCATACAATTCCTCCTAGGTAAAAGAATCCTCTGCCAGATACCAATCAGAGATATATACTACCAGTTTTACTGTCCTAGCTAATTAGTTAAGTCAATTACTAGCAAAAAGATTCCAAACAATTGTCAATTATGAACTATTGTATTGCTCAAACTTCAAACACCAAGTGATGGGAATTTCAAACAGACAAATTTGTACAGATAGGATGCCCTAGACAAGAGGATGAAAACATTTTGTTCCCATTATAACATTATATGCTGAGATTTTTTTATTTTTCTGCTGGTGTCACATGCATGTTTTGTGGACCAGTTTACTAGACATACATGTCACACTCTTGAGTCTTAGACAAGCGATTTCCGCACTCCCCAAACAAAATCCGCACTCCATTTTGCCGTTTTAACACTAGTGGTGAGAGACTGAGAGGGGGATGGAGTGCGGATTTGGAGGTGTGAGAAGTGCGGAAATCACTTGGTGTCTTTACACTCTGCTACTTGTAATACAGTAATGTTTATGCAACATAATTGTTAAAACATTCTCTCTGAAATACATACATCAATCTCCTCTGATGCATCTGATGCACTTTTTTTCTTGTTTCTTACAACCAATCTTTCATCACCCACTAAATCCCTTTTAGGCAAAAAGTTTAAAGTTTCAACCTTTTTGGTGTCATACAAATCTTACCTTAAGTTTTTCATCTGATATTTCTTTAGTACCTCAATTAAGTTATGTATGCATGACTTTAGGAGGCACCAAACTAATCAAAGAGGGGGTGTGCAAAAGAAAGTTCCAGATGAGGAGCATTCACCTGATTTTTGTGTGCCTTCTACTACTTTCATGCTCTACCATGAGAGGCTCCAGGGCAGCCAATGGGGACGACGTTGCGCTCGATCTCAACGACGACGTTTTAGGCCTAATAGTCTTCAAGTCAGACCTTCAGAATCCACCAGCATTGAGYTCATGGACTGAGGATGATGGATCTCCTTGTTCTTGGAAGTACRTTCACTGCAACCCTGGGACAGGCCGGGTTTCGGAGCTTTACCTCTCCGGTCTGGGACTTTCGGGCCGTCTAGGGAAAGGATTGGTGAAGCTGCAAGGCCTTAAGGTACTGTCACTATCCAAAAACAACCTCAGTGGTGAAATTAGCCCAGAGTTAGCCCAACTTCCTAACCTTAAAACACTTGATCTTAGTCATAACAGGTTTTCTAGGCAATTYCCAAGCTCATTTTCCAATTYTAGTTCTTCACTAAGATACCTTGATCTATCTCAAAACATGTTATCTGGTCCATTGCCTGATAACATTTTCCAAAACTTTCAATCTTTAAGCTATCTTTCATTATCAGGAAACTCACTTGAAGGTCCAATACCAAGCACACTWTCGGAATGCCGTGTTTTGACAGGTTTAAACCTCTCAAACAATCATTTTGCTGGTAGCCCATTTGCACAAAATGGTGGCATTTTTGCACTGAATAGGCTTAGATTGTTAGACCTCTCAAACAATTTTCTCTCAGGTAATATACCTAATGGTATATATGTCTTGCATAATCTCAAGGAATTACATTTGCAAGGTAACCAATTCTCAGGTTTCTTACCATTTGATCTTKGTTTATGCCCTCATTTGCTTAAAATTGATCTAAGCAGTAATTACTTTACTGGTGAAATACCCACTTCATTTGGTGCACTAAACTCACTGATGTCATTAAGTTTAGCACACAATATCTTGTTTGGTGAATTTCCTCAGTGGGTTGGAAAGCTGTCAAMTCTGCAACATTTTGATGCCTCAAACAATGGCTTGACAGGAGTTTTACCCATGTCATTGGGTGAACTCAGATCACTGCAATCTCTCAGTTTGTCGAACAACAAGCTCACCGGAACTTTACCCACTTCAATAGCCCAATGCACTGAGCTAACAACCCTCCAACTTAAGGGTAACCACCTCAATGGGAGCATCCCAACAGGRCTGTTTTCAATGAGGTTGCAGGAGATAGACCTGTCAGAAAACAGCTTTTCGGGCTCTATCCCACCGGCATCAGGTCAAGTTTTCGAGTCCTTGGTTGCGTTGGATTTGTCGAAAAATGATCTTTCAGGGGATATCCCACCAGACTGTCTCTTATACACATCTAGATGTGTATAAGAGACAGGTTTGCAAGTTCTCATATATTTTCAAAACTTTGTTAGATACTTTCCCCCAATTGTTTAAAGGTTTACTTAACTTGAGTGCATCAATTTAAATTTACAGGAGCTTATCTCAAAATAATTTGAGTGGTCCAATCCCAGGCTCAATCTCAATGCTAAAGAGGCTCCAGATCATGAGGCTAGAGTCGAACGAGTTTAGTGGGGAGATGCCGAAAGAGCTAGGGACATTGAAAAATCTTCTTGCAGTTAATGTATCCAACAACAAGCTCATTGGAAGGCTTCCTCCTGGGGGAATATTTCCAAGCTTGGATGCAAGCGCTCTTCAAGGAAATGTCGGACTTTGTTCGCCTTTACTGAAAGGTCCTTGTAAGCTAAATGTGCAAAAGCCATTAGTGCTTGATCCCAATGCATATCCTGATCAAATGCATGGAAACAGCCCGGGAAACCAGTTAGCCAGTAGACTAAATCATCACAATTTCCTCAGTATCTCAGCAATCATCGCGATATCAGCAGCTGTAATAATTGTGTTCGGGGTGGTAATCATAACTCTTCTGAACGCTTCTGCAAGAAGGAAACTTGCTTTCATTGACAATGCCTTGGAAAGCATTTTCTCTRGCTCTTCTCGCTCAGGAACACCCTCAGTAGGGAGGCTAGTCCTCTTCGATACAAGGTCATCAGGGAACTTGTTTGCTGACCCTGAATCTCTTATCAACAAGTCTGCCGAGATTGGAGGTGGGATTTTTGGCACGGTTTACAAGGCTACTTTAGGGGCCGAAGGGAGGATCGTGGCAGTTAAAAGGCTCTACAAGTCCAACATACTTCAGTACCCTGAAGACTTCGATAGGGAAGTCAGGTCGTTAGGGAAAGTAAGACACGTAAATGTGGCTTCCCTTCGAGGATACTATTGGACTCCTCAATTGCAGCTTCTGGTGTCAGACTATGCTTCCAACGAAAGCCTCCAATTCAGGCTCCACGAAAGGCCTCTAAACATGGCTCCTCTCTCTTGGACTACAAGGTTCAGAATACTACTCGGAACAGCAAAGGGGCTGGCACATTTGCACCATTCTTGCAGCCCTCCAATCATACATTACAACTTGAAACCGAGCAACATCCTGTTAGACGAAAACTATAATGCTAAGGTTTCCGACTTTGGACTAGCTAGGCTGCTCACCGGTAGCATGGGAAACAGATTTCAGGGTGCACCAGGGTATGCAGCACCCGAATTAGCATGCCAGAGTTTGAGGGTTAATGAGAAGTGTGATGTATATAGTTTTGGGGTTATGGCGCTTGAGATTATGACTGGCAGAAGGCCTATAGAATACGGGGAGGACAATGTAGTGATACTGAATGATCATGTAAAGGTCTTGCTCGAGGAAGGGAATGTGCTGGACTGTGTTGATCATAGCATGGGAGAGTACCCTGATGAAGAAGTCTTGCCCGTCTTTAAGTTGGCATCGGTCTGTACTTCTCAGATTCCTTCGAGCAGGCCTTCGATGTCAGAGGTAGTTCAGATTCTTCAAGTGATCAAGACTCCAGTTCCTCCAAGACAACAAACTTACTGAAATTTAGATTAAGAAGGTAGGAATGTAGGATGTGAACAAACTGTATGTTTTTTTGTTTCATGTTTTTTTTTTTTTTTTTTCGATTAGGATCTGATAGTTAGCTTCTTGATATCATCTGAATATGGGATGTTTGTAATGCCTCTTCTATAATGCTCCAAATGTTAGTGTTCCATGTTCATTGCAGCTTATTGAAATTTTAAAGGTTCATTTATACTCCCTTCGTTTTTTATTAGACGTTTCATACCAATTTGGCACGGTGTTTAAGAGTTGACTGAGTTGGATAAAATAGTAAAAGAGTAAATATTTGAATGAAATGTTTTGGGAAAAAGTAATTTTGGGTAAAGTAATGAATATTGACTTTAGAAAAGGGTAATTCATTAATGTTAGAGTAAATAAAATAGGTAAAAAGCAAAAAACGTAAATGAAATGCAAATGAGATTTTATATACTAAGAATACACTTTTTACTGGCAATACTACATTGATGATACTTGATAAGCCTTGAATTGCTAGATACTGATATAAACGACACTCAAAGCAACAACCGGACATGAGAAACCATGGGGCAAAACACCTTTCGCCAATCATTCTTTCTTTAACATCTCAAGTGTGAATACAAAACATGACTGAATTCATTTCTAAAAAGATAAATAACCCGAGAATGAGGTCAGGCAAATTGAACTAGTCTACAATATTTCATCTCTCGTAGTCGTTACCAACTCCAGAATGGTTATATTTGACAGCGATTCAAGCAGCAAAAATGTATTGTGAGGTTACACAAGAGCCTCAACAAGCCTGAAAATTAATCTGTGCAATGGCTTGGTCAAATATAGCCTACTGAATTCTGTCCCGCAACCCTGCAATGAAGCAAAAATAATTCGAGATTTTGTTGTGATGAACCATCCCAAGCAGAAAAACGAAAAAAAATGCACATTGGCATTATCTTGAATGATAAAAGGGAAAGCCTAGTGGAAAGGATAGATGACTGATAATGTATTTTATTTTTTTA
>SNQN01007205.1:0-10702 GCA_008642245.1 Bassia scoparia | reverse complement strand
AGAAGAAAAAGGAGACTTCACTATATTCCAGTTACATACCCGTTGATCTGGTTACAGTAGTTGGAAATTTGATTTGTTATGAGGAAACTATCCAGTCTWGATGGCTCAGGAAGCGGCTTGAAGATTGGATTTGAAGGATCCTCCTCRGGCAAAGGCTCTTCTCCGGCAGCTTTACGTGCCATGTTCTCCGCCCTACAAAATATAGACAAAGTAATTACAAATTGGAAAAGCTCAYAAGAACAGGTCCACCTCTAATGCAKGCATAAATCAATGAAATCAGACACCATGGCTACTGAAACATATACATCTGAAAATGGCCTTTTAATTTAACAGACCTTCACTGTATTATACAGTATGGAGTACAACTTATTTGCACTACAGCTGACAGATTCTAGCGGGGTCAGATTTTAGATGCAATAAAAGAAAATTTCACACAYAGGCTGTCTTGGAAATAGCAACAAACCATATAATATCTAGAACAGAAAATCACACAGCACTAGTTAATTGGTAGCAAGTATAATCTGCACTATTAACTGATTATTACATAACAGATATAGCGGGTATAGACAATGGAAATCATAAAACCAGAAAAATGAGACAAAGAAAATAGCCTAGGATGCAAATAGCAAGTAAAAATAAGACCTAATAGAACGTCTATGACAAAGAAGACATTAATGTTAAGGGTTTACTACTGCAACCCCTTAGTTTGATTCAACTGCATTTCAACACCCCAGACRATCAACACACACATACAAAGTCMAYTTCAAAGTAGAAAGYAAACATAGTAAAGCAATAAAAATTAAAGCCATCTATATATGTGATGTTATATTCCWTTATTTAGGGTAAAGGTTCCTAGCTCCAAACAACTTTAAAATTACCTTCTTTTCTGAAGCCATGCTTGCTGTTGAGCTTGTTGACGGGAAAGGTTCCGATAATAGAATTGGAACTGCATATAAGTAGAAAAACATGAGTAGGACTCTTGTGAGACTGTCTCTTATACACATCTAGATGTGTATAAGAGACAGAGCATATGGTGCACAAAATTTTCCTTCATAAATTAAGTATTAACAAGAACTATAACCATACTTCTCGCCAGTAAAATTATTGCTGCGGTATAACTCCATAAATGAGTCAGACAACTTCAATGCCTTAAGAGCCAAGACACCTTGATTTGACTTTGACGGATCATAGATAATGCAAACACAACGCCTTATATTTTCCTGCAATGACATACAATCAACATCAAAACCACCTAGGAAAAAAAACTCAAGATAAACACCCAAAGGTCATATTTTAATTCTAGTACCCAATTGGTCAATATTACAAATGACTTACAGCTGAAAGCCGGAGGGACAATGCTAAGTAACATCATGTTGTTTAAACAAGCATGTATTTTGAAACTAAAAGGCTGATTAGTTTTCATTAAATACATTAAATTAGTCTTGCGTAATTTGGACGTTCAACAAAAGAAGACCAGCACAACTCCAGGTCTCCAACACAACAAAAAATAGCTGGTTTGGGTTAAGGCTTACACCACACAAACAAACAGTAATCACTAGTTGACCCAGTTGCCAGCTCTAGGCAACAGAAGCAAAAGATACACGTTAAAGTATAATATTTACAATTGTAAAAATAGAATTTAGAGGCAAGGAAAGAAAACTAACTTTCTACTGCCTATAATTACAACATAAGAAAGAAATTGATACAGTGGAAAGACTGATATCATAACAGCTACAGGATGAGAAGATAGTTTGGCATTAAAAAAAAAAAATTATACCAACATTTATATATTTATCTTTTTTACCGGAGTATTAAAAGTTGAAGTAAAGGCCTAATACACAACACAAGCAGTAATGGAAAAAACTAAGACTGAAACAAAGAATCATCCAAGTTATGTATGCATGTAGAAATATAAAAAATACCTGGTAGTTCATGAATGTCTCAATTAGTTCCACCGTCTGATATGACCCCAACAAGGTTGACTGGTACCTGAAATGTCGGATTATCTATGTAAGAGGCTGAGAAGAGTACAATAACAAACACCACCACCAAATATAACTGCCAAAAAAATGACAAAATTTCTTTGCAGGTTGACTTCAACATAAACTGAACTCAATCATCTGAGACTATCTACAAATCTACAATGTCATAACAACAATGTCCAGGCTTCATAAATTATTATAGGCATCAGTTTTTAAGATTTTAAGGTATATCCAATTAAAGTAGTAAACATAGTAGCATGATATATATTAATGGTACAGTGGTGGGCAATCCAGAGGTAAGGATCCCTTGCCCGGACAGACCTAACAGTAATCACAGACTCATGGCAACAAAGAGTGAAAATGTCAAGCCTAATTACATGTTAATTAAAGACACATAAATGATAAATTGGTTTTTACAAATGACCTTCTACCAGCAGTTTTAGTAACTTCAGTAAGTGTAAAAACAATAACCCAGGCCTCCAAACCTCAATTAGGTGCAGAACTACAACCAAACCTAATAAATGTTGTTTTTAAGGTATTCAAAATGACCAAGATCATCCCTTTAACAAGATACTTGAAAAAGTGATGACAAGCAGTATGAGGCAGATACAATAGCCAAAAGGCA
Source organism: Bassia scoparia (assembly GCA_008642245.1). Lineage (NCBI taxonomy): Eukaryota > Viridiplantae > Streptophyta > Magnoliopsida > Caryophyllales > Amaranthaceae > Bassia > Bassia scoparia. Next base: position 8,095 of record SNQN01007205.1, on the reverse strand, counting down.
AACTACATAAAGGTTAACGAGTCTATATAAGAATTGGAGAAAAATTATACTCCCTCCGTAACATAATTCTCGCAACTGTTTTCCGTAACATAATTCTTGCAATACTTGTACTTCATTCCTAATTTGGCTTGAAAAATTCCCCCCTCCCTTGTGCCACATCACATGAAATGTGGAAAAAGACACTAAAGTGGTCCTTCCACTAATTTGTCCTATTCACTCAAAACCTTTCCCTCCAATTTTACCACACAAATTAATGTACTTTCCTCTTCTACTTTACAACTAAACACAATTAAGCTTATTTACAATGTTAACACAACTTAATACAAGAGTTGCGAGAAATATGTTACGGAGGGAGTAAATGATAAATAACACCAAAAGGCCAGCAAATTGAAAAACTTCAACAGTTATACTTCCTCCGTTTCACAATACTCGCTACACTTCTATGCAGACTCCTAGGTAAATTTTGGGGGAAGAAGAGGGAGAGAGAAAGAATAATGTAAGAGGAGAGAGATAGAGAGAGTGTTTTACCCAAAAAGAAAGTGTAGCAAGTATTATTATTTTTTTTATGGCCAAGTGTAGCAAGTAATTTGAAACTTCCTTAAATAGGAAGTGTGGCGAGTAATTCAAAACAAAAGAAGTAGATCAAAGTATCCAGGAATATTATTGAGTTCAAGATACGGAAAGTTATTCAGTAATTTAATTTTTTCAAGAGAAAATAAAATAGAATATTATGCTTTGGCACAAACATAAGCCAGCACTACAAAAAAAATGCTTACCATCCAACAGTGTTGTTGTCAACATTAACCTCTCTCAAGCACCTCATCATTTCAAGTTGATAATTAGCACCTTCAGCCTCAAGCTCCTCATCCTCTTCTCTAGTCTACACATTTAAGATGAAAGTATATATAAATAATCAATGCCAACATAAGAATATATAAATACTTTCTTGGTCACTAATTAAAACATTCAACTTTCAAGACTGAGCAAAGAGAAAAAAAACAAAATAATATCATTTGCATACCGGGAAGGGAAAGCAGTTAGTAACTTCGAGGACACTGCCGACATCTAAGCCAAGAAGTTGCCCGGTGACTAAGGCAGGAGAAAACTCCTTGCAATGCTTAATGATCTTTAGTATCGCCTGCTCAAAAAAATGTCAAAAAAACTAAATTCAAAAGCTATAAAAATAGAAAGGGAAAAACTCTTTTGCTGAAAGGATGAATGGATGATGACTTGTTTTACACAACGGAACACACTTTTCAACACACATACTTTTAGCCTTAAATGATGGAACTACTTGCTTTCAACAATTCGAGACACTCAGAAACCAAGAATGTTTACTACAATATTTAGGATTTCACTCATCAATCTTCATCTTATTCTTTATCATATAATTTCCAAAAGGACTAAACTTGCAGACACCACTCTGCATAATCACACTCTGTAAAAACAAATACATGTTCACGCCACCAACAACGTCAATCTTCCTGCTTCTATTAATCTATCTCTCACCTTCAAACAGTGTCAATATCATCATTTTACTATTAGGAGCAAAATACCTAAATCATTGAGTACACTCAATTGGATCCTCTACTTAACACACACACTCTATCCCCCCTAAACATCAACAACCTTCGATTTCCCTTTTGCATCCCCCTTTTCCTGTTCAGTTCATAATGATCCTAATCTTTCGAATTCAACCATATCATGGTACAAGCATCTACTATAATCTCAAAATATCGTTTTTTCCTTTAAAAATTCAATTTTTCATGTTTCCCCATTCAGCTCTAATTACGTCAAACCCGCATTCAATAAACAAATCACCTTAATTGTGCAAAACTAGCACATAAATTCAGTAATCGCATGGCATACACCCACATTGATTCACAATATGCTTGCTAAAACTATAGTTCAATTGAGGTTGTAAAAACATCAATTCCAGCAAAAGAAACAAAAAAACAAAAACAAAATTCCACTAAAAATCAATAATAAATTCAAAACAAAATCAAGGAAAAAGAGAAATCACCAAGCCTTCAATCTGAACAACGCGAAGAGGAAGAGGAGCTTCCTCCGCTTTCGCAGCAGCTTGAAGAAACGATCGAACTGGTGCTGCTTCTGCAATCACCATTAATTCATCTTAAATCGCCAAAAAAAACACAAAAAATAAAAACAAAATTCAACACAAAAAATAAACAAAACTTACGATTCGCCATGATTAGGGTTAAAGCTCCGACAGAAAGAGAGACGAATTGGGTGTTCGATTGATGCGAGTATTCTCTCTCTGATGGAGCGAAAGAGAATGTGAGAGTGAGAAAGATAAACCCTAGATACCAGAATTTTCAATTTGATTTAATTTTATTTTTTTTTCGAGTTTGATGATTTTGATTTTATTGGTCTTTGTTTGTGAGTGTTTGGTTGGGCTATTACAAATTTATTATAGGGACTACAACACTTGAGGGGAGTTTGGCCCGTCTAGAATGGCTCTATAGTTCTCTAGTATTCGCGTCGGATATCCGAACCCGAAAATGTGAATATTTGATATTCATATTCAATCTAAAATGTTTCGGATATTCGATATGTGAACATTTGTGGATCAAATATTACATACATTTGATTTTGGAAAATATAATTTTTAAAATTACAAAAATAGATAATAGAATATTAAGATTTTATGAAAAATAGTATAATATTTTGCATAATGGATTGGATATTCGACATTTCGTATCATATTTTCCAAATATTCAATTTTTTTATGGATATGTTTTTGGTATAGGATATCTGAAAATTCAAAAAATAATATTCGAATTAGTATCGGATATCTGAACTTTTGGATTAGGATTTTAATTTCGCAAATATCATTAAAATCGGATAAAATGCGGATTGGATATTCATGTTTTCATATAGTAGTTTTGCACTTTTGCTCGGCTCTATTCTTCATTTGAAAGAACAGCATGGCCAAACACAAAATCACACCAAAGACTAGTGAATGTAACATTGTGGATATTATGCAATTGGTTGTTTCTCGACTAGAGCTCCTTAGATGTGTGTTGTCCTGATAGGTTTCGTGCCAAAAGACGAGTGTTTGCGTTTGTGTGACGGGTTGGACTGGGCTTCGTGCCTGAAATTGGTTTTGAATATATTGTATTAAGTTTCAATCGCTAGATCTAGAAACTCGTGATTAATCTAATTACGCAATTAAGTCGTGCACTACCTAATTGAATAGCATGAAGAACAATCAAGTAAGAATTCGATAAATTTCCTAATTATGAATCGAATCAAACCCAAAACATGCTAATTAAATTGTCATAAATCCCCAATTACCCTAGAAAGAAATCTATTCACGCATATTAAAATTAAACATAATAATAACAATTAAGAAAAACATGATTAACAATAATAGCAAATAATTTAAGTTTTTAAAGTATAGAATAATACCAAAACGAGTAAATACAACGCTCCCTTCCTCTCTAAACCCTCTGGTTCTCTCAACCTAGGGTATTAGTAGAGTTTTTTCCTCCCTTCATTGAATCCAAGTTTAGGTTCTTCTGTTTTCAATAATTTTTTCCTCTCAAATTCCCACGGTTTCATAAGCRTGTGGTTTGTTTGTCTTCTTCGCGTACACGCTTTCTCTTTCTCTCGTTTTCCTCTCATTTTCTTTGACTTTTAGAAGGGGGCCACCGGTCTTGGGGTTGGGTTTTAACCCTCCCTCATGGCTGGCGAGCCACCCTTATTTGGTATCCTTGGAGGTGGGTGGATGGTCGGATGGGTTTCTTTAATTTGGTGTTTTTGGGCTGCTTGTTCATCATCGAGTGGACTCCATTTTCTTTGCTTCCGATCGGCGTGTGGTGGTTGGCTGCAGTCAAGAGGTAGCGTTGAGGTGGAACCGAGTGTAGACGTGGTTTTCCTCTTCGATGGTTCGGTGGTCCGGCAATGGGAGAAGGCTGCTTAGTTGTGTAGTCTGCTTCTTAGGTTATCAAGTTTAGTTTTTTTATTGCGTTTTTGTTTTAGTATTAATGCCTCTTTTGATTTTAGTTCTAATTTTAATAAAGGTGTCCTTTAGGATTTGGGTACTTTTTGATCGCAACTCCAGGGTTGTTGGATTTTTTCTCTCCGCTCTTTCTGCACTAAGGAGGAGCCCTTAACTGAGTCTATGTCCTCTATTTGGTGATTATCAGGTGTTGGCTAGTACACATGTTGTGCTAATAGCTACGGCCTCAGACTCGTGTAGGAGATGTTTTCAATTTTCTAGTGTTTTGATCATTGATTTACGCTATATCTACTCTGGATATTGGTGGGCATTGTTTCATTCTATTTGTCAATTTCGTGAAGACTTCAGATGTTCACAGGCCAACGCAACTACGCAAAAACAGATTGAAGGTCGAACTTGTGTGAACTCACAGATTAGTATTGCTTCAGATGAAGGGAATTTTTTAATGCGATTTTTGATTAAATCTGTTTTATTAATGCTAAAGTTCATAGGTTCTCTGGATGTAGTTAAAGTTTTGTCGATTTTCGTCAATTGTAGTGTCGTTTGGCTACATATGATGAACTTAGTTTAGTTTTCTCATAAAAAAAAGATAATACAAACGACAAGAATTGAAAAGATTAATTATTGTTTATGTTTAATAGCTATCCATCTATAGTAGTGGGAAAGGATTGAAAGATTAATGATGCACTGTTGATTGATTTTGAATTAAACTAGAACCTGGGGTTTTAGAGAGACAACGTAATTCTAAAACTAAACTAAAATCTAATAATATGAAAGTATGTTAGGATTTCTCTCTTTAAATAACTTTTTCTAAGATAGATAAGCTAGAAATTACAAATATATCCTTGAATTAAAAAGCCCAAAAAGGAATAGGAACCGGCCAAAACCGGATCCAACCGATTGTTTATACACTGTCGCGGCAGTTTCACTAGTCCATTTTTGAGAGCCATATTTGATTTTGGATGTCACATAGGCATATGACCTATCGTTTTGAAGCTCTTAAGTCTAGTTTCAACCTAATTAAATCACATTAAATCCAGTCCAAATGTGAGTTATGGCCAAAAAAGTGGACATGTGTCAATATTGATATTTTACGACAATCATATCCTTCGTCCTTCAATCCAAGCTCCATGTATTCTCCTAAAGCTTCCATCCATAGTGCTCTAAAACTCACAAGATCGATCCAAAAGTGTATGACAAAACTGAATTGATCGAACACTAAACAAACATATTAGTAGAAAGAGGGCTTGAGAAGACCAAACCATGCAAATTAAAAAGAGATGAGGGGAAAAACTATATATCAAATAACACATCAGAAAAGCTAATTTAGTGCTTTTGTAAATGCTACCAAACGCTACAAGCTACCATGAACGCTACTTACAAACTATTGTTTAGATAAATAGAGTTTTGACTTGGTCAAAATCTAAAAGCTGCCTCACCGCTAAAGTCTACATCAAAACGCCCATAATAGAGATACTAGATTAGCCGCGTGTTGCACGATTTATATAGAATGTATTTTTAATAATTTTTTAATTCTTTTTTTTAAAAAAATCGTCCACGCCGCGCGAACAGTCAAATGGTGTTCTTGGACTCGATCAAGGCTTTGTATACGGCTCCTAATGTTCCTCTTACGATCCATTACGCCCCAACTGACATTGAACAACCGCTTACAAACGATGCAATTTCTCTCTGCTTGATAATAACTGGTATATGGATACAGGTGGACATCTCATATGATTCCTCACAAGGTACACTCTCTTCTTAATTTCAATTGAGTAAGCATAAAAATATTTCAATTATTGTTGGTAATTGGTAGTACGATTCAATTTGTGGTCATGGTATACTCACTTTCTAACACAAACTCTCTTTAAATTTAACCAAAGTGAGTATAATTTGGTTAATTCTCATGGTATATCCAATTGTTAATTGAGTTTCAATTGAGTATAATTTTAGTATTTCATATTTAATTCAACTATTTCTATTCTTGGTTTTTCCGCTGCAAAAAAATTGTTTTAGCCTTAACGTGTGAACACGTGGTGGTAAATGTAATAGTTTCCGTTCTTCAGCTAAATATTTTACAGGGGGAAAAAGGGAGAATTATTGGGGTGTTACAATGGATATGATGATGCTCTCGAGAGAGCATTTGAGTGTTTAGAGTTGTTGGTTTTTTCTCGTATTGTTGGTGGGTTGCTTGATGGAGTTGTGGTGAGGCCTTAAGGGATACAATTTCTGTAACACCCAATAATTCTCCACTTACCTGTGAAATATTAAATTAAAATACGGAGAATCATTGACATGTCACCGCCACGTGTAAAACGTTTAGGCTAAAATAATAATTTGCAACGGAAATGAGATGCGAAATATTCAAACCAAAGTATTAAATCCCAATGTAAAACTGTAACAGTTGGAACCATTACGGCCTTATTTGCAAACCAAGGTAAAAATTCCTTTTTAAAACACAACAAAACCGAAATATCAAAACGTTCTGAAAAGTTTACGATACGTGCATAAATTATTATTGTACGTTCGGCTCTCCATCAAACATCCATCCAAGTCTAGTAACTTTATTGAAAACTGTGAGAAATCTGATCCATAATTTCCAAATGAAATAAGGATATACAGGTCACCAATTTAAAGAAAGTGTGGACGACAACAAAACAACACAAGCAACAATCAGCAAGCTGAGTACGTACAATTACGAAATCAGAAACAAACGAATAGCATCTCCCTAAAACTGGGCATACCGAGTTACGACACTTGCTTAGAAACAAAAGAAACCCAACTGTGGTGTCATAACCACTTAACAACATTAATACACATACAACAGATCCAAACTCAGACAATATATCACTACTTTATACATACAGCTGCCCCAATAAATACAAACACAATATAACAGCTCCTGTTAACTAGATTGTAACTGCAAAATAATTTACTCGACTCCAATACATGACCAATATATTAGTATATATTAGATATGATTTGAGTAATAGACAGGTTGTCAATCAGACACACGAGGTGCCACAGTTCAATCCCAGACACACTAGGTGCCACAATTCAATTCCCATGTCCACAGTCGAGAAGGCATCAAAGTTCAATAACCAGATGACGAACGGGCGAGATCCGTCACATAGTTGAAGAGATCTAAACTAACCCATTTTGGATAAAATCCATTTTTAAAATAAATATAAAGAGATGCGTTGATCAACGACCCTAGGAAGGAAGGAATAAAATCGCAACCCAACTCTGATTGTCAATACTCTAGATGTGCACAAATCAGAGTTTATTGCTCACTCATAATTTATTTACTGTTAATTATAGACACTTCACATGACTCACAAACACGACCACAATTCACATTGAAACTCTTTTTAACATAACTGTCTGATTTATAAACTTGTTGGACAAGCCAACTAACTCGTCAATAAGACTTGAATACCTTCTTTATCAATTCATACATCATGTATGACTGAGTAAGTCTCTCCCAAAAAATCCTCAGGAACATCCAATTTCAATACAATATCAGAAATCGACCTCTATAAGTCTCCTCTATCATTTTACAAAACTCGAATCAACACACTTGACATTTAATTTACAGCAAATACTAGGTATTTTAATGTGCCAAAAGTTTATTAAAAATCTGCGTTTTTATGCCTCACAAAACTCATTGATAGATATAACATTATACTATAGTTCAGCTTTGAACAAAGGAATTCAGCCATTTTAAATTCATTAATATCTGAAAATTTTCGTTTTATCATCCAAAAACATTCAACAATTCAAAACTGCTTATAACTAGTAGTACTATATATTAAGTCATTGATTTTGAAGTGAAAACTAATATCTAACACTAATAACTTCAAAAATATTTAAAGAAATCTAAAATTTATTAATTAAACTTGTAAAAGAAGTTTAAGCTTTGCATACATATAATAATCATAAACAAGTTTTTTCATACAAAAAATGATTTAGATATCAACCTCAAATCATTAGTAATTAAATGAAATTTCACTTAAAGCCATAAAATTCAACTTTTTATGTCAAACAATTTATATAACATAAAACTAGTATCTTTATACCGACCTAACCAGGCGGCATGGGACTCCTTAA
>SNQN01007204.1:0-34568 GCA_008642245.1 Bassia scoparia | reverse complement strand
GAATAACGCCTCCAACACTAGTAGCACCCTCCCCAAAAATGGAAGCATCACAATTTGCCTTAAGCGCGCCCTTATCAGGAGCCTGCCACTTCGTGATGTGGCCAACTGTACAGGAGGGTTGTTCCACTGCTTCCTCATTGGCTTTCTCGTATTCCCCGATGAGTCCCAAGGCCTTGAGCAACACCTCTTGACCTTGATACTTCTTACGCTCATGACACCACAGATTTCGTTTTATCCATAATTGCCAAAGGATGCTCCAAAAGACAGTCCACCATTCTTGATTACGAAACCTTTGTTCTAAGCTTGCCAACCAGTCCCATAAAGGCATATGCAGCACCTCCGCCACATCGAGTCGTAATGGAGATGTCATCCACAYCCGCTTATTATCCTCGCAAAGGAAAAAAGCAATGTTTCACGCTTTCAGTATCATCCCTACACATGGGGCATATGGTATCCACGTCGATCCCCCTACCTGCCAGTTGAGATTTCACAGGTAGCCTGTCATGCATCAGTTTCCACCCAAGCATCCGAATTTTCGGTGGCACTTTCGCATCCCAAAGTCTCCTCCAAAGAGCATGTTTTTGAGGCATCGATAGCGTAGCAACTCCACTTACTCTCTCTTTCATTGCCAGCTGATATGCGCTTTTAACCGAGAATGCACCTGATTTAGTGCGTGTCCACGTCCAGGTATCCATGCCTTGAAAATGTGGGATTATTTCAGCTTTGATTMCATCAACCTCCATATCAGTAAACCATTCCCTTAACAAGCTCATATTCCAATCATTATTAAGAATGAGATCACGAACCAGTACTGGGCATTCAATGTTATACATGTACTTCGAAACCACCTTGAAATCAGGAAGCCTAGCGACCCACGGATCAGTCCAAATATCAATAGAGCACCCATCTCCAACAAGCTTCCTTGCTCCTTTAGCTAGCAAATTTCGTATCGAGCAAATCGATTTCCATGTATAGCTCGCATTAGGGGCCACCTTAGTTGCAAAAAACGAAGTATTAGGGAAATAATTATTCTTTAAAACACGAGCAACAAGTGATGTGGGTCTCTCCAGTAATCTCCATGCTTGTTTCGCAATCATGGCCTTGTTAAAAGCCACCAGATTCCGAAAACCCATCCCACCTTCCGATTTTGGAGCATATAGACGTTRCCACCCAATCCAAAGTATCCTCCTCTCATTCTTCCGTTGACCCCAAAAAAAGCTCTTGCACAATTTCTCGATTTCCTGAAGAACACTAACAGGTAATATAAAACATTGCATGGCATACGTTGGAATGGCTTGGACCARTGATTTAATTAAGATTTCCCGTCCAGCTTGCGATAAAAAGCCTTCTTTCCACCCCTTTAATTTTTTCAGCACACGTTCCTGAATTGATTGGAAAATCACCTTTTTAGATCCACCGACGAAGGTCGGGAGACCTAGATATTTCTCATGTCGATCAACAGCCTTAAAGGATAACTTCGTTTGAAGGATTTGTTTCTTTTGAGGGTCAATATTTCGGCTAAACGACACTTTCGATTTTTCCATATTCAGTTTTTGTCCCGAATCAGCTTCATAGGTAGAAAGAATTTCTAACACCCTGTCCACTTCTTGCTCATTTYCACCAACAAACAATATACTATCAMCTGCAAAAAATAAGTGAGAGATTGGAGGAACTCTTCTACCTATTTTCAGGCCATGAATTTCTTTCCTAGCCTCTACATCTRGTAAAAGAGAAGAAAAAGCCTCCGCACAAATGATGAATAGAAAAGGGGATATCGGATCTCCTTGTCTTAGCCCCCCAGTAGGCTGAAACTTCCTAGCTGGTGGACCGTTGACCAAGATCGAGAGAGATGGGGATCTCACACAGCTCATAATAGCATCCACATAGAGGCCAGGAAAGCCCAATTTTAACAGCATAGCTTACAGGAAGCACCACTCCACCCTATCATAAGCCTTGCTCATATCCAGCTTCAGTCCCAAAAAACCTTCTTTGCCTTTAGATTTATTTTTTAGATGATGAAAACACTCAAAGGCAATTAGAATATTATCGGAGATTAGACGCCCAGGCACAAAACCACTCTGCGAATCATGGATTATACGAGGAAGAASAATCTTCAATCTGTTAGCCAAAACCTTAGACACTAGCTTATAAATGACATTGCACAAGCTAATTGGTTTAAAATCCACAGGAGATTCACAAAGTTTTTTCTTTGGGATCAGAACGATATGAGTTTGATTAATGGACTCAATACTTTCCACACCATTCAAAAAAGCGAGAACTTTATTAATCACATCCGGTCCCACAATTGACCAGTATTTTTGATAAAAGAGTGCACACATACCATCCGGCCCAGGGGCCTTAGTCGGGTGCATTTGTTGCAAGGATTCGAAAACTTCATCCCCTGAATACYGTTTGAGCAACAGCTCCTGTTGAACTACAATTAACATGGGCTGAATTTTTTGCAAAACCGGATCCATATCTAGTTAGTCAGCAGATCGAAAGAGGTCTTCAAAATGATGTGTCAGTACCTCCATAATATCTTTCTCCTCCTCAAACACATTGCCAGCAGCATCCATGATTTTATCAATATTATTTCTTTCTCTCCTTTGTTTTGTCTTATGATTTTTTGAGTTTTTGTCCCCACTTTTAAGCCACGATTGTCGACTCCTTTGCTTCCAGTAAATTTCCTCCCTTGATTCAAGCTCATCCATCCTATTKTCAATGTCACGCATTTGTTTAACAACCTCCTCTGATTGTTRCTGCATTAGTTTCTGCATTTGGCTCCTACAATCTCTAAGCTCCTTATGGAAATTACCAAATTTCTCCTTACTCCAACTTCCCAGCTTACCCGCAACCCGAACCAAATTCATAGCAACATCCCCACCCGAGATCTAATTATCAGAAATTAGAGTTCCARATTCCTCTTCCTTTGACCACAATTCKTCAAAARGAAACAACCTCCTTTTCCTCCTTTCCTTATGCACCTGAATCAGAGGCTCAATATGTAGACATATAGGAAGGTGGTCCGATTTCCTTTTTTCCAAGTGATAAATAAAAGAGCCACCATATAGGTGTTTCCAAGKTTGATTCACAAGAAAACGGTCAAGCCTTTCTTGTAAATTAACTTGACCATACTGACCATTATTCCATGTGTAATCATAGCCCGTATAGTTGATGTCGAAGAGATCACAAGAATCAATGGCTTCATTGAACATCCCAGCCRGATCGAAGTTAAATTCAACACCTCCCAACTTCTCTGCACTCTACTGCATGAGGTTCATGCCACCACCACACACCCAGGCCTTAGTGTTCTAATGACCCAGTTGTGTTAACAGTTGACAAGTTTTGTYTTTATTACTATCTTCAGGGTGCCCATACATTCCAGTGAAACGCCATGCCACACCATTCAAACCTTCAACATCCACATCAATATGATTAAGAGACCATGACATTAAGGATATGTGCCATTCATCTTTCCAGAATAGAGCTAAACCGCCACTTCTACGTTTCCCTTCCCCTTGACAACAGACAGCTAGAAAGCCAGTAAAACGGAGAGTTGCTTTTATTTTATCAAACTCATGTGATTTCAYTTTTGTTTCTTGTAGAAAAAGTATCGAGGGATTTTCAAGTATCACAATACGTCTCAACGCATTGACTGCCTTGGGGTTCCCCAACCCACGACAGTTCCAATAGAGGATTTTCATTGGAATTGGAGAGCATTTTGGCTGCCCGCGCCATCGATCATCATCTCATTATTAATGGCACCACTACTTTCCACAAGGTGACCCTCAWCTTGAGCAGAGACATGTAGCACATCCTTTTGAATAGCATACGGTTGCAAAGAAGCCCCAACAGAGATTTCYGACCTTCCCTTGTTAGAAAAACGTCCTTTAATTGGTGCGTCTTCTATTTGTTCCAGAGACGAAACATGCCCTTCAGTAGATGTCCTCCCAAGAATAGATGGTACCCTGGAAGTAGAAACCCCTTCAATCTCCGTGATATTATCGAATGTTAATTTTGTTCGAGCCTTTTTAGATTTTAGACCCTCCTTAAGATCCTGGCACTGTTTGACATCCTCAGCAATCTTAGCTTCATTAAATCTCCCTTTAATAGGGGATGCACGCAACCAACTACCATAGGGGAGATCACTCATATTCATGCCTTCAATAAACTTGTTACACTGCTGATTTGTGTGCCCAAAACAACCACATAAGTGACATATATCCATCAATTTTTCATACTTAAATTTAACTATTTTTGGACCATCTGGTGTTGCAATTTTAGTCCATCTCTTCAAAGGTTTTGTGATGTCAAGGTCGACTCTAAACCGTAGGCATTTCCCCCATCCAATTAAATCATTCATATCACATTCAATGAAATCCCCCATACTAGCAGCCAATGATTTTGCCATTGATGATGTACGCTTATTTAGGGGAATATCCAAGGCACGAACCCAGAATCGAATTCGTGTAAAAGAAATCTCAGAAGGCTGTACACCTCCTATTATTTCTTTGATCAGAATTGGATATCCTCTAAAAGACCAAGGGCCACCTTCTAACACCTTAGTTCTATCTGAGAGGGTAAAAAAWTTGGAAAATAAATACCTTCTCGCTGATCTCCTTCACAACCAAGACSTTAGCAAGTCTCCATGCAATTTGGAGATTAYTTTGCATCGATTCCATGCTAAATGGGTTCTTTGTTAGCACCTTCCCAACGAGACACAACTGCAATTGTTCCTCCATGATTGCGTGTTCATCATTGTCCAAACATTCGATAACTTCGTCTTCCTCCTCCGTCATCATCAAACTCTGAAACTTATCCTCCAAAACGTCCATGTTTCGTAGCCAAAAAACCACAAGCAACAGTACTGTGGGAGATTGAGATAAAAAAATTGAAGAAAGAAAAAAACCTAACCTTGTGAGCAAGGAAGGGAAACAATGGAACTTTCCAAAACCCTAATTTTCACGTAGATGAAACAAAGGGTTTAGAGAGGAAAAAAATTCTGTTATGTATATATTTGTTCTTTTTTAATCGTTCCTCTACATTTCTGCTCACCCTTTGCTCCAAAATGAAATTGCGCATGATCAGAAAATATTATGATCATTGGTGTGACTAATTTTAGATGGATTTTCACCATTATTCTTCCTCATGAGAAAAAAAGAGATCACTAGCGTTGATACTCTTAGCAAGATCGTTATGAAAATAAAACACCTTATTTCAAAAAAATAGTAAAATAAATAAAAATAAAACACCCGGAAAAACAACTGTTTTCCAATCTGTTACACACACATACTCTTCTTCCTTTTCCCTCATCATGGTAAGTCTTGACTCTTCTTGATCCCATTTCTATCTTTCCTTAATCAATTCATCACTGCATTTTTCACTCCGATAATTTTCTGCATAATCAGCAAACAAATTCAACCGCAATCTCTTCCATATCTTCGATTAAACCATCAAATCAATTGAATTCCACACATTATTGCTTCAAATCAGATCGTTAAAATTCGCTCAAATTTCCAAGTTTGAGCTTCATTTTAATTGATTGAATTGCATTGATTTTGATTTTTCAGCTTTAGAAATAACCAGGAAGCGAAAATGATGGTGGAAGACCTCGGCGTCGAAGCGAAGGAAGCCGCCGTGCGCGAAGTTGCGAAGCTCTTGCCTGTTCCTGAGCTTCTTCAATCAATTTCTTCGATTAAAGCTGATTATATTTCTCGTCAACAAGTAATTTCTATTTTTTTTTCTTCTTGTAGATTTCGCGCTATCATTTTTTTTGTCATTGATTGCTTTATACTACAAGTATGCGTTTATCATAGTGCATTGAAATTTTAGCGATTTTAGAAGAGTTTTGTGCATTAGCTGACAGTGTGAAACCTGAAACTATCTTCTTTAGTAGATGTAATAGAATTTGTTACTTAATTAGGTTAGTAATCGCTGTAATAAGATAAACTTTTTTTGTTCAATCATATTTTGAACTTTTAGCAAGTTTTTAGAGGTTTGGTGTTTCGCCAAAGTCTTACTCTCTTAGGGCCTGTTTTGTGTAAATGGCCTTCACAAATGGTGGCAGTGAGCGTGAATTTTATGTAAATTTAGGAAATTCTCGAGCCCATGCCTACGGTAATGCTAGTTCACTTTAGGAAAATATTTAGTTGACCCTAAGGGTTGGTGACCCTATACACACATGCAAAATTTTAATATATAAGTGCAATTAATTGGAGTGAGAATGTGACATTGAAAATTGGTTAAATGTATTTTTGACCAATCACAAATCAACTATAAAAGGGTTACCAACCCTTAGGGTGACTCTATCATGGTCCTTCACTTTAATGTATATTTTTCTCTTTGTAAACTTTCATTGCATTCCAACTGACTTTGGAAAATGGCAATGATGATGTAAACTTAAAAAACACATGTTTGTGTACGTGGGTGCATTACAACGAGCATTGGTATGACACTTTCTTTGTACAATTACCTTTTGACATTCATTCTTATTATCCCTATCAGATGGGTCATTAGGATGTCCTGAAACCGAACCTTAATTTTGTAGGGTAATTGAGGATGACTGAACCGGTTTCTAAGGAAGATTGTATGTCCCATATGGTGATTTTTTTTTTTTTTTTTTTTTTTTTTTTTTTTTTTTTGCGTTTTTCAAAATGTCATATCTTACACTGATCATTAATTTTCCAAAGTACTTTAAAATCTTTTCTAATCCCCATGTGTTTTAATTTAGAATAAGGCACAACTTCTTAAAGGTTGTAGCCCTCACCCCTGTTGTTGCTGGTGCTATTTTACTTGCTTATTCTTTTCAGCTCCTAAATCATGCTAGGATTTCCTTTTTCCTTCTTGTACTCCATTTGAAGGTGAAGGCCCTCAGTATCATTTTTTATTTTTTTTATTTAAATGTTGCTTCATGAGAGACTTTGAGGTTGCTAGCATTATTGTTTGAAGTCTTTCAATTTAATCATAAGCTTTGCCTTAGCTCTAAGTTGATGAATTTGGGATTACTTCGACCATTGCTGTTGGCCTGGCTTTGGATTTTATCGGTGGTGACCAACTTAACTTCGTTAACTATCTTTATACTTTCAAGCTTTATTTGAACAAAAAGAGTTAACCATTAACCCTGTAAAGTTTAATATCCATTCATCTATGCAGGGACATATATGATCTAAGTTTTGAAAGAATTGATCTTGATGGAAAGGGGCATGATCAAAAGATCAATGTTGAAATAAGCTACGTAGCTGTACCTTTTCTGAGCTTGTCTATAGGATGGGCTATGGTAGTAGTAGTTATTAAGGATATTCAAGGWAAGGACTTGAGGGGGGTAGACTGGCGAGTGGCAGTATTAGTAAGTGTTGTATTCTTAATGGACATGGCTGTTAAGCTAAGGAAGTTAATGAGATTCTTTTTTCGGTTAGTGGTAGGAAAGAAGGGAAGTTATTAATTCTTATAACCTGTGAGGGTTTTATAAAGCCGATGGTTCAGCATGACAAGCATATAAATATTGTGTGGATTATTATCCCCATAGCAAAATATGCATATATATTTTTACTAGATTTCAGGGTGATTTATGTCATATGTTTATATGTTTTGGCTAGTGTTTAGTGTTTAAGTAGCTTATATGTTTAATAGAGGTCCCTTCGTTGTCTATGTTAGTGTAATGTAGCCTTAGTCTTAACTGGACCTGACTTCTCCACCTATTAATTCTGATTATTTCCAGGCAAATGATGCTCAGCTTAGCACTATGGTTGCAGAGCAGGTAAAATTCAAGTTTTATTTTATTATTTTTTTTAATTTTATTTTTTTATAATAAAAATAATAATATTTGATCTTTTATTGCCTGATTTTTTTAATTCAGTTTTTTGTACATTTACTGACTTTCAATCAATTAAATGCCATACTTTGCAGGTAGAGCAGGCACAATCTGGACTAAAATCACTCTCCATGTCAGAAAGAACAGTTAACCAACTGCGAGGGAACTTTGTTTCCATTGAGAAGTATGTGGTTTAAGCATAGCTTCAGTTTTAATTCAGTGCTAAAGCCTTCTTTGGTTATATTTGTGATTTATGGAGGACCACTTTTAGGTTAATGTTTCACTYGGCCACTTGGATGGCACACTAAATCACTAATATCTTGATAATCTCTGCACCCATCCTTAGGCATCCAATATAATTTGGTTTTGTAGCAAATATATGGTTTCATTGACTGTGAAATGTGAACCTTTTAGACAACACTAAAGCCATGCCATTTCATGTACATATTTCTCTTTTACTTTGTTTTTGGTATTTGTCTACACTCACATTCTGTTGTTGGAATCTCAGACCGTAATATTTACATCATTTTTAAGTTTTCATACAAAATCAATTTTTACAACAAATGCTAACAGGAGGTGTGTCTCTCATTCCCTCTCACCCAAATCTACACAGACTGAATGTTTTCAGATAGATTTGAGGCAGTATACTTTAAAGTACATTTATCTTTCTTAACCTGTGTTATTAGGCTTCCTGTTATGCATTAATTTTGATTCTATTCCGAGATTCATTTATGAGCTTTTAGTTATGTTAAATTTGGATTGTAGTTTTAATTCAATAAAATTTAAACACCTTGTTTTTAGTAAGGGTTTCAAGGTATGAACCTTTTCAAATCCATGGGCTATTCTTTGTACAACTGTTCCGAACAGAGTGTGCAATTATACTCATTGAAGTTTGTGCTTAAAGAAGATGTAGCAAGTAAATGGGGAATGGAGATGGAGGCAGTAATAGTTTAAGCTTTGGCGAAGGGCTTCTTTTCATATTCTGGGGTGTGCTTTGCATCCAGTCACTGTATACCTCTCTAGGGGGTGTTTGATTCACAAATTTGTTTTAAAATCAGAATTGAAACCAGGGTGAAGTATATTTTTGGAAATTGATTTTTTGAATAACATGTGATAATGTGTTTGGTTTTACTAAAGAATGTGATTTTCCCCCCCTTTTATATGCATATGGTTTTACTAAAATTCATGTAGAAGTTTGCATCTAGTCTTGGAGGCATGGTATTGCAGTTGGAAATTATTAAAGGGGTAATTTGGTTTTAGCAGCTTGTGATGTGAGGCTAAGATTCTAAGAAGAGGGGATATGTTTTCCTGTTTTTCTTTGCTAGAAGTATTTGCACAATGGAGAATTTGTGGCTGGCCAGCTGGGGTCTATAGTAAGGTTACTAGAGTTCGCACCCTGGCCAACAAATCCCCTAAATGAATTTCATCCACTAATTTATGGATCGCCAGCGGTCTGGTTAGGATCAGATAGTCCAATTGGAAGCACGTTTTATTGCCGCTCCCATAGTTTTGGATCATGTGAGAAGGTATATAGGGTATTAAATGTGGAAATGATATAGTTATATTAAATATAGATGATGCATCAGATAATAAGTAACAACAATCAGGAAAATAGTGATATGTTAATGAGATGGCTATACAAAAAAATCCTTGCAACATTAGAAAAAAATTCTTGAAAGTCAAAGGGAAAAGGAAATTGTTAAGTGGTGTGACTAATTGTGATCGGTAAACACTTACAAGGACTTATTTAAATATAAAAAATGGTACATGTCTGCAAGCACTGTATTTACATCAACTAAACCTTACAATTACTTTGGACTTCTCAGATATGTTAACGAAACCCAACACAAGACAAAATTTGTTGTTGATTCAATTTTGGGTGTCAAGCACTAACTTCTTGGTATCCCATTGATATTTGATAATTGTGACACTGCTCTCACATGAACAAGTCAAGCAAACATTCACATTAAGCCAAACCACATGGCTGACATGGGCGAAAAAAAGGTCAAGCATGAAAAAGTCCCTGTTAGTGTTAGCTTCATCTCAAATTAAATGTTGATAGTCAAGTATTGTAGTGATCTCATCCTCTTCTAAAAATTTATATGTTAATTAATGAACCTAGTGCCCTTTTGCATGACAGATTGTGATTTTGTTGGGAAATCAATGTAATTTCCAGGATTTTATACTGTTACAATTGCTGTTTGCTGGCTGTAATCAGAGGGGGAAGGGGAGGAGAGAAAACGAGATGGTTATGGAGGGATTTATAGGAGGATGCTCACTTTTTCCTTCGAAACGTTCCCAACTTTAGAAGGATCTCATTCAGAAAAGAGGATGGAAAATTAAGTCCTGTTATTGTGTTTTCTTTCCTCAGTATCCCTCCCTGCCCACCCCTCTTCAAATGCCTTTCTTCCAAAACAAACTGCAAATATTGGTGGCTTACTCATTTTTTGTTGATTTCAGGCTATGCCAAGAATGCCAAACCTTGATAGATAATCATGATCAAATAAAGCTCCTGAGCAATGTGAGAAATAACTTGAACAAGACTTTGAAGGTAGGTTGGGCCTTGTTTTATTTCCTGCCTTTGATTACGTCATGTCTTTCTATCTTTTTATCTGTTCAGAATGGCAAAGAAATCTATCTAGCTATTGTAATTAATGAAGTGAYGTCTACATGGATGCAATTGATTGCAATTATACAGAAATTGTCTACACAGGAATGGATGTCCTTTGTTTGGTTTGTATGATGGTGGTATCTCAAGAATATAATGTGTGTGCTCTAAGTCATTTCCCGTGGTTTAATTGTCTAAGAGTATCCTTTTTTGTTTTTTTGAAGTATCTTTGCTACCTCGAATCCTTGAACACACATTATTCCTCCTTGTTCTTCCACATTGGGCAGCTAGACATGATAAACAGTTGCATACAGATAATCCAATAAAGGAAGCTTCATAATCTGGTTTACTATTGTTGGACATAATATTAACTCTAAAGGGAAATGTCAAGTTCCCATATCCATGTTAGGGTATTGAGTACATCAGTACATGACAAGGGTACTTAAAGTGAAATGAAGAGTTAGTGTTAAAAAAGGTTGATACCTCTTTCTCAATGTTTGTATGCTGATTTTTATGTTGGGGAGACAAACGACCAACTCTTGTTGCTGTGTCTATATGCTTGGAGCTCTTGCGTCTATCAAGGAACTTTGGGCTTTCTTTCTTTATTGATGGCATTGTTGCTGATTGAGGTTCTGATGTAGGCCAGCTTGCTATGGGGATGCTTTGCTTTAACTTTCTTTGAAATATAATGCTAGAGAGAACTTAGTCATTTGAACGAAACTTTTTTTCTCCTTTGTTTTACATTGTCCTGTACTTGGTAGTATTTTTGGTTTAACATTTGATCTTTGCAAGCAAAAATATTTTATGGAGGGAATCACATATTTAAGCGTTTGTTTCTTTGATAATTTCTTCAACAGACATATATTGTTCTCTCTCATATATATCAGATACTACTAACATATTCTTACTGAATCATTTTCTTTTTCAAGAATCCAACTTATGTGCATTTGTTACCATGTCATGCAGGATATTGAAGGAATGATGTCAATATCAGTTGAAGCATCAGAGGCACGAGAATCACTAAGTGATGATAAAGAACTTATCAACACATACGAGGCATATGAAATTTCCATTTCTGTTTCTCAACTTAGGTGTTATATAATTTTTTTCCTATGCTTAGCCCTTTTAATTATGACAGAGGCTGACAGCTCTAGATCAAAAAAGGAGATTTGCATTAGCAGCTGTTGCATCACATAAAGAAGAGGTTGGAAGAATAAGGTAAGCGTTTTTTTCCTTCCCCATGTTTTCCAGTTGGCTTATAAACTTGTAGAATTCTCAAAATCTCAAGCATATCTTTGAGTAGAAAAAGGTTTTTATTTTGTGCTCATGGTCTGGTGTCTCTGGTTACTCTGGTAATAGTCTTATATACTAGCATTTTTACACTTTTACATTGTAATGCAATTACATCAAAATATTTATATGCTCCATTCGTTCCCTTTTGCACTTCCTGTTTCTCAAAGTGTTGTTCACATATTCTGAGAATTTCTTTTTCTCATTTCCCTCTCTTTATTTGGAGAATGAGCTGTAAGATTATATTTTGTCCTTTTTCATTTCATTATTATCAAAAACTTTCTACTATTAACTTTCCAATGCATCTTCCCTTCTATTAAATTATACGTAGTAAAAGTGATCAAACTTACTTCGGTTTGACTGTTTAGGAAACATCTTGATCATTCTGCCTTTGTTTACGTGCTAAAAAAATTGTTAGTTTAAGGTTTATGTAGTTATTTTAACCCTAAAGGGTCAAATTTGAGGTTAGAGTGTTGGACTTGACAAAGATGGTTCAAAAATAGGTCAAAAATACATCATTTTGGGTGGTCATTGACGTATTTTTTCCTTTAAAAGGTTACTCTTGACACTTAGACAAAACTTGAGGGTTACCAATGGAATTAAAAAAAAACCATAGGTTACCCATGGGAAAAGGCCAAAAAGGGTTACCATTCGGAATTTCCCTTTAATTTTTCWATCATGCTCTCTTCCCCACTGCCACATTAATTAATTGCTTTGCCCCCTTCTTTTTTGTCCCCTCTTCGCTGTTTTGAAGAGTGAGACTATTTGATACTTCTTTGGTTTGAGTTTAGATGCTACATATTACAAATAACTGACTCATAATCAATTTTTGGTGTGGAGAGTGATTGAGAAAGAAAAAAGGGATCTCATGTGATAGGAAAGAAATAGGCACTGTTTAATGCCCAAATAGGATGTTTAACATCCAAAAAGAAGCGGAGGGAGCATAAGATTCAGAGTCACTATTATTTATCTATTTAAATTGTTTTTAATTCCCCCTTAAATTCAGTCTTTAGGACCCCAAATAACATATGAAATGTTGTTGGCTACTTTGAACAGTAGTTTTTTTTTGGGTACTAAGAGAGGGAAGGGGGGGGGGGGGGGGGYTGAGAATCGATCCTAGGATCTCCTAGAACCGGAGGGAAGATTTAACTACTTGAGCTATCCCTCACTCTCACTTTGAACAATGGATAGTTGCAATGTTTGTATCAAGATTGAGACACTGACAATGACAGAGGCAATGGTGGCCATTTTATGATCAGTGCTTCTTTCTTTAAAGTCTGTGTTTGTGTGTGTTTTGTTGGTGGGTGAGGAATAAGGTTTATAAGTATGCTAGGATGACATTGAACAGCCAAAAGCAACATTACTTCTCGTTGATCTAGTAGGATTGAAATGTAAGGTTGTACGTAGGGAAGGGATGAACCTTTTATTTTTGTAAGTCATCAGCCTTATTACAAACTCAGTGTTGAATCTGATTACTTAACTTCTAAAACAGTTGTAAAACACTGTTTGTGGTGTCAGCACGTTGATTATGGTTTTTTTTTTTAAGTTTCCTTTTCCTTGTGATGTTGTCAACAATAATGATTGTTATCCAGAGAATATTTTGAAGATGTAGATCGAACATGGGAGACATTTGACAAGATCTTATGGGGCCACATTGGCAACTTCTACAAACTTTCTAAAGAAAGGTATGTGCAATTTTTTTTAGTATGAATTGTGTACTTTATATTGAGATGATGATTACATTGGTAGATGTTTTATTATTKAGTATTAGGAAACTGGAACTATGATTTAATCAATATTGTCATCACTGTCATGACCAGAACCTACATGTACCAAGTTCCTTTTGGTAATTGCACGAGGTGTGATTGTGATTTATGAGCTATATACATAAGTACATGAAAGTTTCCCTTGCTCATATTTAGTGAAGGCCAAGAAATTGCACCACCTTAGTGAATAAGTGCTGGAGTTTTTTTTTTTTTTTTTTTTTGATTTTGTAGATCTAGAGCTTCATGATATCTTGAGTGTGCAAACTATTAGGTTGTCCAAAGAAGTGAATGTATGGTCACTAGTATGAGTAGTGGCATATATAAGAAGGTACCACTATTTTGATTACAATGGTAGTGGATCCTTTCAATTTCAATCAMATAGGTCCACTTGCCAATTAGCTATCAGATATTATTTGTATCGCTTATGGTCTATTAACGATACAAAGTGGTGCAAAGTAGTTTGCATATATCAAATTAAGATAAGTAACATTTTGGAAACTTTTATAAATCTAAACATTCATGAATTGCAAATAATAACTATGGTTATCATTAGTGACTCAGTGAGTGGCTGTCATTTTCTAAGAATTTATAATAGCCAACTGCTGAGCTTTTAGATTGTGGGTATCTAATTTATGACATTTTGAAGTTAAAATTGTCTCAATATTGATTTAGATGTTTGTATAAAAAAACAAGGTTGGGAAACATCTTGTATGAGTTTTATTGTTAGTTTCTCTAACAATCTTAGGACGTAGTGGCCTAAATTTMTTTTGATACTGAATTTTCAAGTCAATGCGCTAAATGATATCTGACAATCTGRTATCTTCTTTGCAGTCCACAAACACTTGTTCGTGCAATAAGGTACACACTATTATCTATGTTCGTGCAATAAGTTGTGTCATTGATTTTATTTGGTTTTCATGTTTGGTGAATTGGTGCAGTGCTTTGCTTCCTTTAAGATATAAAAGCTTTTGCATCTCATGCATATTATTGTTATAATGTCAGCAATGATGGAAATTTAGAATTCACCATGTAAAATATTATGTGGTCGCTTGCTGTCTTTTTTAAACGTCTAAACTTTACAGGGTTGTTGAAATGCAAGAGATCCTAGATCAACAAGTAGCTGAGGAGGCAGCTGAGGCTGAAGGAGATGGAGCAATGGCCTCAATTGGAAATGCTCGTCGAACCACTAAGTATAAATCTCCTGGTTGAATTTTATGCATATATATCTGTATGAATTCTTTTTATCAGCTCCTTTCCCATTTTTGCATGAAACTAATTTACTCTCTGAATGGAAGCTTCTGTTTTTCTGAGTTTCTTGACTCCTATTCTGACAAAAAAAAAAAAAAAAAAAACTTGCCCACTTTAATCTGACGAAAAATTCAGTTTGGAAACAAACGTGTAGCTGTGTAGTTTATGTGCCCCTTAAGTTATAATTTACATTCTTATTTTCCTGGTGGAAGATCAATAATGATGAATTATAAAAAGTGCAAGGGTTGTCTATTCTATTAAGTTGGAGAGTTATGGTAAAGGTATAGTGTGCCCCCAATTTTTTTGCAACTTTGCAACTCTCCTAAACCAAAAACCTGTACTTGTGTTTTCAATCTCATAGTTGGCTGCTTAGTTTTTTTCTTAACCCCCTCTTTCAAGCCTAAATAGCTTCTTCCACTCTGTGGGGTTGAAGCTAARAGTTAACTAGTCCTAACCAAGATGAACTTAAGTGCCATGTAGAAAAACCCTAAGAAAAATGGAACTGTAATATAACTAATATCTGCATGTGAGTTAGTTTATTGTCTGTAGGGATGTTCCTCTTGTTAGTTTGAACATGGCACAAATTTCTGCCCCTACTGTATACGATGCATAAAAAAGTTCTTCACATGTGAGTTAGTTTATCGCCTGTAGGAATGTTCCTCTTATTAGTTTTCTAAACAAAGTTTTACTTTGAAAAGAACCTTTCTCTATTATAAGAGGGAAGCAAATGTATCATCACCTTTGAGCATGTCACAAATTTGTGCCCCTACTATATATGATACAATAAGATTTTCCTAAATATGAGAAGTGACCCTACTATTTCAGAAGAAATACGTAGTGATAAGCTGATAAGCCATTTCTTTTGTCTGCTCAAAATTCTGGTGTCAAATTTACCCCTTTATCGTGGTTCTTCTTCCTTCAAATGAATATGGACAGTATTTCTAACTATTGATCACTTTGAGATGCCCTATAATTTCATTATGTTTTTTAAGCTATCGAACACTTGTTTATTTTACTGAATCAATTGCGGTTTTCTAATAGGAATTTAACATATAAAAAATCTTTCCTCATTTAACTTTTGGTGTTATTAGGGATGGAAAAAGGACTAGTACAGCATCTGTTAAGCAAAAGGTTCAAGGGAAAGGATACAAGGACAAATGCTATGAACAAATAAGAAAGACGGTGGAGGAACGGTTCAACAGGCTCCTTACAGAGGTTAGTCTATGGTGAATTTTAATGGATCAAAACTTTGGTTCTGTTTGATCTAAGGTTGGCTAATAGTAGACCATATTCAAGGTCCTTTTCTCCTGTCTCCTAGCTCCCTTTCTTGATGAATAACAGGTATTGGAAGTTGGTCCAGTTGTCTGGATGCACATACAATACAATCAACAGTGAATAACTGATGGATTTCAGAAATCCAATGCATCTTTATGATTTTTTTTGTGGACTGCTGAGGTATTGGGCTGGAGTCACAATATCTTTTTTCTGAAGATAATTTTGTTTTACTTTTTTGAGTTATGTGGATAAAAGTATAAATTTGAAGTAGATAACAATATAAAATTTGAAGTATAAAAATTGCAACAAGAACAAATTGTTTATGAGAAGTATTAGATATTAAAGGGATCACTTACACTTTGCAAGGATAGTAAAGGAGGGAATAGAACGGGAAGGAAGAGAAAGGGAGAGGAGCGGTGAGCTTCATTTCCCTGTCCAATTCTCTCAAATTCTTGAGGGATTGTGGCCATTATGCTTCTTAAAGAGTGACCTCCCCTTCCTTCTCCTAACTCTTTACCGAAACAAGAAAAATAACCTCCTCCCTTTCTCTTCTCTTTGTTTCCTTTCGTTTTCTTCTATCCAAACAAAGTACTACCTTCGTCACATAATAACTGCTACAATTTTGTTGCATGGACTCCTAGAGAAAAATAATAATTATAGTTTAGGGAGTGGATTAAGATAGAGAATAGTACTTAATTAACAATAAATGGGTACTTACACTCTTCTAGTGATTCGAAAATTTACAGTACAAGGAGCCTTGAATTTTACAGTTTGAGCGCCTTTCCTTGAATTTTTACAGTAGCAACTACGTTTGGAATTTTACAGAGATAAAATCAGCTTTGTTGTTAAAAATTGAAGAGAGGGAGAGGTTAAATAAATCATGCAGAAAAAATGGAAAAAAGAGGAAAGCAATGGTGAATTAAGAGAAGGAAAATTTGAAGAGTGAAAGGAAAGTGTCGGGTTATTGAGATGAAAATGAAACAAAAGGTTTAAGGTTGGGCCCCACTTAATGGTCTTTCTAATGGAGTAAGAGCAAAGGTGAAACTTTTAAGAAAACAGTGACATTTTGGTGGAAGTTTTTTTAATTAAATAATCAAAGGTGATAATTTTTAAAAAGTAAAAAGTTAAGGGGATAAAGTGAATAGAAAATCCTTAATTTGTTTTGAAAAATAAATAAAGAAAGTCCCTTAATAAAATACTCCCTCTTTTTTTTTGTTCCATACCCTTTGCCATGACATTTAAGAGTTTGGTAAATTAGATAAAAGAGTTTAGTAAGTTAAATAAAATAATAAACGTGTGCATGAAAAATTTTGGGAAAATGTATGAGTTGTTTTTTTTTAAAATAATTTTTTTAGTGAATTATGGCTGGGATTTTATTGTGATGGAATGATAAGTTTTGTTCAATGATATAGATTAAGTGGAGTAATGAAATCTTTGATTTAGATAAGAGTGAGTCATTAATGTTAGAYTAAGTAAGATAGGTATAAAGTTAAAAAGTTATATACCCAAAATAGAAAGTGGAACAAATATATATAAAAAATAAAAACGGAGGGAGTAACTAAAACTTTTTTGAAGAGGGGGATCAAATTTAGCAAATACTTTGAAGAGGGGGTTGTAAGCAGCATATAATTCAACAACTAGAAACTTTCTTCTGTTTTGTGACTTAAGTTCCAAAAATTGTTTTTTCAGTAAATATCAATCAATCAATCAATCAATCAGAGCCTTATTCCCATAAGCGGGATCGGCTAACATGAACCAAAAGTGACTATTCCGGGAAGTCATTCACTTTGTCAGTAAATAAGGAATATATTTTTGTTTCTTTCTTTTTTGTAAATTATTGTTCTCTCTTAAATACTTTCTTTACCAAATAAGGGTCATCGTTGATTGTAAGCCATGTTCTGAAACATGCTCAATTGTTACAAATGCATGCAAGTTGAAATGTTGTATAGGTCTTTTTTTTTTTTTTTTTTTTTTTGGGGGGGGGGGGGGGGGGGGGGGGGGAAGGGGGGGAAGGGGAATGTTGTATTGTTATCTACTTATCTGGTAGACCTTTCTAACTGAATTTAATGTGCAGCTTGTTTACGAGGACCATAAAGCAGCACTGGAGGAAGCTCGGGCGGTATGTTGAGATAACTTATGCTCTTATGTCACATTTTTCACCTCAGAAATGCCTTAGAATAGTGCCCCATCAGAAATAATCTTGCAATTATTTTGCATGACCTATTATTTATGTGTGTTTACTAGATGTAGTAAAAATTGGTTCTACCGCAACACTGTGATAAAAAAAACTCAAGCTAGTCTAATTTGGTTATATGTTATCTTTTATGAGTTGTTTTTCTTTTCTGTTTTTTTTTTTTTAAATAAATTCTATGAAGAGGCTTCTATTCTTTTCTAAACATAAAGGAGACTGACCTACTCAATAACGAGACAAATTTTTGTGCAAGCAATTATGCTATGAAGAAACTAAAATTATTTGTTTGAAAGACAAACAATTCAACAGATGCATTTATGAGGAATRTTATTCTTACAACTCAAGTATTGCAATATTTATAGAACATTAGTTCCTCTTTTATTGTCCCTGACAAAAATTACCATGATCTAGAAGCCATCCAGCACTGGTATATGGAGAATTCAAATCATTCATCTGTTGTATACTTGTATTTAATCTAGTTGTATATCTTCCAGGAAAATGGAAAAAAAGATTCTGCTGGACTGATTTATGTTTCCCATAATTGTCTGGTAACACCTTGATTTTTCTTTCCTGACTAATAGATTGGAGAAGAGCTTGGAGATATTTATGACTATGTTGCTCCTTGTTTTCCTCCTAGGTTTGTGCGAATGTTTATTTTATTGTATTTTATTATTTTAAAAATGTTTTTKTTTGCATATTCCAATTCATTCTTTTCTTATTCTATTTCATGATAATTATTGAATGATCCTTTAAGATGCCTGGGAGATCATAGCATTGTCTTCTAATGTACTCACTAGGTGGAATAGGATAGACCTTGTATTTTCCTTTTTCTTTGGACCCTCTCTCACCCCTGTTTCGTTTGTGATTGGAATTTAAGGTCGTGTTACTTCATTTCATCTAAAGGACCACTCTCTTTTTTGCTCTTTTCGATTATCAGTGATGATTTTCTGCTTTGAAAGAACTAAAGAAGAGAGATATCCAGCATCACCATTCCTAGCTTGTTGGCTGCCTAGACCCATGGCAATGCTCACACCTTCTTTCAACTTATTCGTCTTAACTACTTTTGTTTCCATTATTATTGCATTCAGAAGTTTTCTGAAAGTTTTTGTTAACTGATATATCTTTTGTTTCATATATATTCATTTCCTTGTTACATTTATCAGGAAAAAATTGTGTTAAAAGGACCCAACTATGAATAWTTTTAATCTAAGGTACCAACTTTAGATTATACCACATAGGTACTACCTAGTACCTATTACCCATTGAAGTTGTTTGCAAATAAAGGGCTATGACCTAAAGGTAATCTACAGGTTAATAAACAGAAACTTGTTATGTGTTTATTGGATATCCATTAAAGTTTTATTTACTTAATTAGTCTTAATAACCATTTACCATCAATCACCATCAATTATATATTTTTCATTTTTTTGTTCAATTTCCCAACACCACCACCATCCCACTGCCACCTCCATACCTTCAGAAAACTCTACTTCACCATCGTTGTCAAGTAACCTCCCTAAACACCTCAATCCACAAAAACACATCACCAATACAACAACCATCAAGCACCCTTCAATCACCACCTTGCCAAATCAGCACAGCCCATCTAACTAATACCAGCCAGAAAAGTGAACTCATTAAAGGGCCACCCAACGAACCACCAACCAAACCCACTTGTACAAGCATCCCGCAAATGACCCCACTGCATACCCACCAAACAACGGGCGTACGCCAACAAGATGAGGGAAGATGATAATGATGATAAATAGATGAAAGAGAAAAGGGAGAAAGAAATAGGAGATGATCATGATGATGAAGAGAAAAGAAGCAGATGATAATTAGGGATTAGAGAGAGCTATGGTGATGGAGGCACGAAAGTGCGAGATGACTGAARGAAACCCCCACCCATCTTTCTTTCTCTCTCTTCCTTGCCTACCCTTTTGTATATTCTTTTTTTGTAAAATCAAATTTTAGTTGTTCTTTATAAAGAAACGAGTTTTACTGATCTAACCAGTCACAGGTCATGTGTGCCTCGCTGGTACTTATGGAGAGTAAATCATTGTTGGTACTTAAAAATACAAACGGACATAGTTGCATACGTGGATCCTTTAAAACATTTTCTAGTTTATTAAGCATTAAGAATTATGAAGAAGACGAGATGTAACTTTGTTGAAGAAAAGTTGAAGACCATCAAACGAGATGTAATATCAACGCCACACAACAGTCATTTTATTAGCCTAAAATAGATTTTATTGGACAAAATCTTGTACGGAGTATTAAAGAATTTAACTTGAAAGGCTATCAATTATATCTTTAAAGTCCTTACTAAAAAAAGTGACCAAGTTTATCCCTCGATTGATCACCATGTTGCTATAATTCCACCATTGGGCATCAAGGGTGATGACCCATTTCTCTTTCACCCTTGCTTGACATTGTAGTGACTGGTTTCGATTTTGGAACAAATTATGTCATTTATTTGCCTAAATGTATTAATAACATTTTTTTTTCGAAACATTAATAACAAATTGAGATTGMCATAAAAAGTAGTTTTTTTTAATTATTTATTAAAAAAAAGAGAAATTCCCACTGGTACTCATCAATAGTGACGAAATCCCAGTGGTAGACATGAAAGTTCAAAATTCCACAAATAAACATGAGTTCCTGTCAAATTCCCGAAAGTAATAATTTTAAGATATATTTGTTTATTTAGAGAATAAAATAACAAATTCTCTCTCCTTSCTTCTTCTCTCCGCTGTTCGAATGTGGCAGTGGTTGTGGCGGCACTTCGTGGCGGTGGAATATTCCATAAATAAAGGAATATACCTTAAAATTATTACTTTTGGGAATTTAACCTCAACTCATGTTTATATGTGGGAATTTGAAACTCTCATGTGTACCAGTGGGATTTCGTAACTTTTCGTGAGTACCACTGGGAATTTCCCAAAAAAAAAATTCAAATCAAGTAGTAAATTTCTGATAATGCTCCATAAAAAGTTAGTTTGCATCAAATGTCTGATTATGCCAATAACATGTGTTGGAGAGATTCTCTTTAAAAAAAAAAAAATTTTTTTTTGGAGAGATTGTATCACGATGTGAAGTAGGTACCTGAGCAAGCTCAAGACCGATTGTTTTTGTATCTGTCCTTTGGCTACCTTGTGGTGCCATGGATTGATTGTAGAGAATGGTAATAAATAATTTGTTCTAAAATTAGGGACTACGTACTGGTGAATCCTATTGGCATTTCCATGTATAAGAGCATTTGGTGGTGGGATGGCCTTAATTCACAGGTTTACATTATCATTTGGAATATAAGCACAAGCAGTCATGAAATGCATTGTGAAACTTGAACCTTATTTAAATATCAGGGAAACATATATAGTGCAGTTCCTTTGTACTTGGTTTAACCCCTGTCTTCTAATGCAAAGTTTTTTTAGGTTGRAACATCTCACATTTGAGCTCTTGTTAAATTTTTGACTTTCTAGTGTGTATTTCTTTTTTATTTCTTGCACCTTTATTGTTATATATAATTGGCCATTGTTCTGCATAGTTCTCTAACACTTTTAGCTAATAATGACTTCCCCATTGCTGACGGCAGATATGAAATTTTCCAACTGATGGTKAATCTGTACACTGAGAGATTTGTTCAGATGCTTCGACTGCTTAGTGACAAGGCAAATGAACTTACAAACATAGAGATATTAAAGGTATCATCTTAGTTCTTACTATTAGTTAGATACACATTGAGCATAATATCTCAGTCTCAGATAGTCAGATCTCTCCAGGCAAATCAGTTTTATTGTGTCATATCGGATCATAATGTAATATCTAATCAATTTGGAAAGAATCTGAAAGTTGAATCCATGTCTATTTCTTTATGTATTGGTTTGGTAGTAATGCGCCATGTGATGCTTTGTGTGTGGCTGAGGATGAGGCTTTAGCAACTTCAGCCTTGTGGGCTTTAGACTCAAATCACTTTGCCTATCCTTATCTTATCGATAAAGAAAAAGACAAATAGGTGGAGTGGCATGAACAGCATCAGTTGAGACTTTTGTACTTCTATCCTGCATAAACTCCATACCTTAGGAAACACTTTTTTTTTAATTATTGTGTTTGTGTGCGTACGCTGGGCAGGGAGAGGGCTGAGGTGGGGGTTATTGTTGTTTAAAAGAGGAAAGACCAGAAGAGATGGCTAGTGATTCTTTAATTCTTCATTTGATTTGAGGTTACTTATGGTAGAGAAATTATTATGGTTCTAAAGGTGCACGGTGACCGGAGGTGAGAGGATTAAATCTATAGAATCAGATTGTAGGATAGTAAGAGGTCTTTAAAATGATCTTAGCAGTGCTCATCATCTCGAAGTGTACTGGATTTCTGTACAATCAATAATATGATGCTTATTTTCAGGTAACTAGTTGGGTTGTAGATAACCAACAGAATTTGATTGACCTTGGAGTGGATGAGTCTTTAGCTCAAGTTTGTTCTGAGAGTGGTGCTATGGATCCTTTGATGAATGCTTATGTTGAAAGAATGCAAGCTACCACAAGAGTAAGATGATGCAAACTAATCTCAGTTGTCACTTTCAACTTATTAATTTGGAACCCTTGTAATATTGGCCACTGATTATACTTCTTGTTTATAGAAATGGTACCTAAACATCCTGGAAAATGACAAGACACAACCTCCAAAGAGAACAGAAGAAGGCAAACTGTACACACCAGCTGCTGTGGATTTGTTCAGAATTCTAGGAGAACAAGTGCAGATTGTACGTGATAATAGCACTGATGTCATGCTGTACAGGATTGCATTGGCCATAATTCAGGCAAGTTCAAAAAAATAACCTTGTATGAAAATTTAACAGTGATGTATGTAAAATTTAGAATTCTATGTCAAGCAGCTTTATGCCTTGTCCTGTCAAGAATATATTTATCAACTCCTTTTATATTTATTGACCTAAGCTTGAGCCTTGAGGTCCATTGTACTTCTCTTGGATCCCCACTCATTTGCCATTATTTTCTTAAATTCGATACAATTTACTTGGATAGTTTTAGCAACTTGGTGATTATCTTGTGCTTTCTATTTGTACTCTTCCTAGATATACCTTTCAAAGTCTTAATTGAATAAACACATGCTTATTTGTTGGTTTAGCTCTGATATTTTTTCCTTATCTTATAAAAGTTGGATGATTTCGGGAACCTTTGCCTCATCATGAAAATTGTGCTATAATTGATCAAGAATTATGCGTCTTAACTCCTAACTCTTAAATTATGTACCATTATGTTAGCAAAAGCGGAAATCTTAAACRGTGTTCTTGAGATGGTCATTTTGATGCTATTTTGCAAACGCCTTAAGAATGTCCGTTACTTTTTAGGGAAGTGACATAGAAATTGACCTTTATGAATGACCTCCTCTCTTCATTTAGGCTCCTACAAGATCCTGTTGCATAGATTATTTGTTTCTTTTTAGTTGCAACGCTTCCATTTTTAGCAAATGTCATATTAGTTGCATCACTTCCTTTTGGGGGAAAATTGTACCAGTGTGGGGAGTTTATTTGATTTATTTATTCACGTAATTACCCTCGTTAAGTTGCCTTTTCTACTTTCTCTCTCCACTTTCTTAAAAAGTGTATCATTTGGTTTGGCCTGCAACCTGTCAATTCATTATGGAAAACTTATGCAATGCCAACAAGGTAGTGTTTATAGCATGTTTTTGCAATTTTGACTTCTCCCATGACGTCAGTTCGAGCAAAGTCATTCAATTCCATGCATCATTACTCTTAAAGTTCTGCGTTATTCAGAGTTATAAATACATTAAAAATTGAGATCATTCTCTTAGTTAATTAGAGGAGCAYCTTAAGTTTTATGTTTTACTAAAGTATAATGTATACCTGAATTTCTCCATTTCGTTTGTTTTTTGTTTATTTATTCATGGTTTGTTTCCATGTGCGTTGGTAGATGCTGCTATCGTCTTTGTGAACACTGCTTATTTGTAAGGAACTTAGAATTTGATTAAGATCAGAATGTATGATTCATTAGTTATCTTCTCATTGATATCCTTTGATTGTGCTACTTTTAGTCACTCGCATGTCTTTGACTTCCTTAGGTAATGAATGATTTTCAAGCAGCTGAAAGGAAGAGGCTTGAAGAGCCTGCATCAGAAATTGGCCTAGAACCCCTGTGTGCTATGGTTTGTGAATCATCCTATTTATTGTATTTGTCCYTCAATACTTTCTCAAGGGCCATATCTGATTGATGAATTGCTTTAACACTGCTAACACAGATCAATAATAATCTTCGTTGTTATGATCTTGCTATGGAGCTCAGCAACAGCACTCTTGAAGCTTTGCCTCAAAATTATGCTGATCAGGTGAATCCTTTTGAAGTTTTGATATTATTACTGTGTATTCTCTTTATCCCTCCCTTGGGTTACTTGAGTTTTACTCCTTTTGTGCTTCGTTGTATTTCCAACAAATTTTTAACTCACACCATTTCTCATATTTGGAGGTTGCCAATTACTTGCACCATTTCCTTTTTTGTCAATATATTCTCTAACTCTCTCCTAACACATGGGTCCCTTTTTTCCTTTCTCAGTATCTCTCTCATCCCCTTAAAATTTMTGCAACATMTCAATGGTTRGACTATACAGAAATAGAGGAAGTATTAAATAGAGGTTTAGGTGTTGCTTTAGACAGGGTTCAATTTTTTTTCATAAAACATTTTTATGTTGAAAAAAATTGGCAAATGAGGAGCATATAGGACAGGCTTATCTTTCCACTTTCAACTTGTCAAGTTTATTATGTTTTCTTTGTGGTGGACAGGTTAATTTTGAAGATACTTGCAAAGGTTTTTTGGAGGTTGCAAAGGTGAGCTAAGACATTTTGCAGTTGTTTCCTTTCATCTCATAACTTGATATGGTGGTATGGTACATCAAAAGAATTTATTTTCTACCAGAAATTAAAGAAATGCTTTCTATCAATCATGAAGTGGCACCAAAAGCATTGAATTTTCTTAATAGCAAATTGAAATCACTATCCTTGCTATTTAAGAGACAATGACATTATATATATATATATATATATATATATATATATATATATTATATATATATATAATATATAATATAATATATTTATATTATATATATATATATATAGAAGGAGAGAGAGAGAGAGAGAGAGAGAGAGAGAGAGAGTTAGTTCATATGAGAACCAATGAGAACTAAGAGAACTATAATCTCAACCATTAAAATTTAAACTAAAATCATCTCAACCATTCATCTTTTTTATGATTATTTTCCTCTTTTCTCCCTTATTCCAGTAGCTGCTATCTCTCTCCTCTAACCTCCTTCAACTTTCTCTCTCATCTAACCTCCCTCAACCTTCTCTCTCCTCCTGACCCCTTCCCCTTTGAAACCACCGTACGCCGCACCATACCACCACCGTCCACTCCTGCACCAGATGCCCACCGTAATCACCCTTTCTCTCTCCTCTCTTATAGCGTCTCCTAACCACCACCACGGCTGGCTGCACCGCAACCAGCAGTACTACCGTGGTTCACCGCCGCAACKGCCCGCCGCACCAGATCTGTTGTTTTTCTCTCCTCCCTCACTCGTTTCTCTCTCTTTCTTACCTCTTTCTCTCTCTTTTCCAGTTGCGATCTCGTGATAAGATGAGGGTAAGGGTCAGATCGCGAGTGAGAGGGTGTGCGTGTGGGTTAAGGCTGCGGTGGTTGCGGTGGCGCATTGCATACTGTACGCGCTCGATTTATGGTTTATTTGGGGCTGGGTTCGATTTGGGGGTTTTATGCCGTGGTGGGCAGGAATTATGCGATGATGTTTGAATTGGTGGTTAGGGTTTGTGCGGGTAGGTGTTGGTCCGGGTTGTGGTTGTTCATTGATGAGGGTGAGGGTGGTGGTGGTGCGGTGGAGGGAGGTGTGGTGGTTTAGTTCAGGCGCAGGTGCAGTGGTGGCTGGGTTGGGTCATCGGTGTGGGAGGTGAGAGAGGAGAGAAATATGTTGTAAAAGCGTAGAATATGAAAGCTATGGACGTAGGACATAAGACTGAAAGTTTAGAACATGAAAGTTACGAATTATATGCGTAGAACATGATGACTAATTTTTAGAACACTAAAGTATAATTAGTAGAACATGATGACTAATTTTTAGAACATGAAAACTAAGTATATCAGGAAAGTCAAATTTATAGAACATGAAAATTAAAAATTGTAGAACATAAAGGTTAAAAGTGTAGAACATGAAAGCGAAAAATGTAGAGCATGAACACTAAATCTGTAGAACATGGAGTTCTCATAGTTCTCACCTAAGAAGAGTTCTCATGGGATCCTCACCCATGATAAACAAGGACCATCTTAGGTAAATTTTGGAAGGCATACAAAATTGGCGTTGTTGCTACTTTGAGTTGTTAGTCCATTGGGTGCTGGGGCCAGTTCTTCTCAATCTGCTCAAAGTTTTTGTTGACTGCCCTAGCTGTTTGAGTACCTACAGGTTACTAAATAAAATTTCTTAGGATAAGGCTTCAGGCTGTAATGTCTGATGGAGTTATAATTTGTATTTTGTAACCTGAACCAACTTTACAATGCAGCTGTGATACTTAGTTTGTAACCTGTAACCTTCATGTGTAGCCCAATGATATTGATTTTTCTATGTGAGTGTGCTGTGTGATGGGCCTGTTAATGGATGTTTACTAAAGGTAGCAGAGGGTTTGCCCATTTGTAGTAATATATATTTATGAACATAGCAACCATCAGTAGGACCTGGCTACAAATTATTGTGAGCAGGCTGTCCATGATCATGAATGGCTAAAATCTTTAAGTTTCTTGATTCTGACTGTTTTCATTTCATAATGAACTTTTTTTCCATGTCCATGGACATTGCTCTCTATTGCTGAACCATGTWAAATTAGTGGCAGTGTTCATTTCTCTTTCCAATACATCCTTGCCTTCTTCGATGTAATCATATTTGGTGTTAATGTCCTATGGAAAACTCCTGACAAAATGATAGCACGCAATCAGATTTCACACTATAAGTGCCTAACTGCCAAAGAATAATAAGAAAGTTGAAATAAAAAACATTTTCTTTTTGGTTCTTGAAATAGATTTCCAATATGCTTTTTATCTTGATGAAAAAGTATGGTTGTTAAAATCTGGGATGTACAACAGGAAGGTGTGCACCAAACTGTTACTGTTATATTTGAAGATCCAGGAGTGCAAGAGTTGCTGGTGAAACTCTATCAAAAAGGTGAATGATGTCTGCTTTCCAAAAGAACTTTATTTTTGTTTCTCATTCATTAATTTGATTTTCAAAACACATCCACTTTACAAAATCTGAACCATGGTTGCCTTTGACCTCTGTTTTAGCACTAGTTAGTTTTTTTTTTTTTTTTCCCTTACCATATATGCATGAATAGAGTTTGAAGCAGCACTTCTATTCTAGGCATTGTTTTATATTTATCCTATGTAGAATATAATTTTTGTATTTTGATGTCTTCAATGCATACAATATTGCTGATTTGTCCCTTCTTTTCTATAATTCTATGTCTATATCAAATACAGTATTGCAAAGAAGGCTTCTCCCTGTTTTTAAATTATTATTCTGATTCCTATGTATCATACTTCCTCCATGTCATATTACTCACTACACTTTCCATTGTAAGATGTTTCACATTACTTCCTAGACTTCATTTTTTGTCAATAAATTCTCTCTCTCTTTCTTTTCTTACATTGGGTCCCCTTTCTTTTACTCTTTCTTCTCCAAAAATTGCCTAGGAATACGTGGATGGGGAAGTGTAGCGAGTAATATGAAATTGAGGAAGTATATGTTACGTGGAATTTGTACTCCGATTTTGTAAAGTGGAAGTGTAGCGAGTACTTTAATTACACTTGTTAAAAATTGTATGCTAGAATTTACAATGCGGAGTTGCTGCACTTGTGACATAATTACAACGGCCTTATGTTTCAATTTATCGTACTGGAGCGTCAGACACTTGGATAATATAGCCATGGTTGATGCCCCTTCCTGAGTATAAACCATAGGATAGGCATTGATATGATCCTCTTTGCAGCAGCTTTTGAAAATTGAAATTGTAACATGTACTGTTGAAGTTCACAAGCTTTTGATGCTGTAAGGGTTCTTCTAGCTGATTGCTGTTAACTCAACTGAACTTTTAAGTTTTGACATGTAGATGCTGGTATTTGTGTAATTGTGTTTCATATAGAGCAGATATAATACAGATTTTTTAATTTTTTTGTCTGAACTTGTCACATGTTTTCCGTTTCAGAATGGTGTGAAGGACAGGTTACAGAATACCTGGTTGCCACATTTGGAGATTACTTCACCGACATAAAGATGTCAGTACTTCTTTCATCTTTTTTTTTCTATTTTTGGATTGCAAATCTAGGTGGGAACTTAATAATTTTTGTGGAGTTCTTTTTATTTCAGCACTTAATTGTGTTGCAGTTGGCATTATGTTTTAAAAACCAAACAATTAAATTGTACCGATTATCTTTAGTTTAAGGAAAAAAGAAGAAAAAAGACTGAGACATACTGGCAACTTCACTTGGTATTATGTTTTAGTATGGCGCGCTAAACCAAATGACCTCATCTACTTTTYAGAGGAATTTGATTTGGTATTCCTTCAGTATATGTTCTGCCAAGGTCAAGATGAGAATGATTTCAGGATCCCTTTCTGTGATAGCAGAGCATGAGAAAACTTTGAGGAACATTCACTAACTAAAGTTCGCACACTAAGTAATAATGCACATTAAACTGTCAAATAAACAAAGTAGAATTTGGGAGTAATGTATAGTTGTACACCTTCCCCTATCTCTTTTCGGGTCATCTTTTTTCTTTAAAAAAAAAAATATAATTCTTATACTGAGCCTTTTACTCACTCTCTCATCTTCTGTTTTTTCCCTTAAACTGTGTTGTCCTTTGTAGAGCCTTTATCGGAGCAATGTTTCTCAAAAAGTCTAAAAAGAGTTATCGATATAGACATATAGTCATTAGCAACAATAACCCCTTTTATGGTGTTGCTCTGTGCACACATTGCTGTATAATGGGACCCATTGCTGTAAAAGAAACGCAGGACTTTTGATCCTCTCACTTTTTTTGTTTTAGTGTCCTTTCCTGTCTAAAGACTTAAATGGTAAATGAATCGATTGGTTGAGATTTGAGAAAGATATATCATGATGATCAGTATTTGTAGCAATGATTATATATATGGGTTGGGAAAATGAGAAAAACTAGTAGAATGGTGACACGTCCCTAAGTAGAAAATACATGGGCTCTCTCTCTCTCTCTCTCTCTCTCTCTCTCTCTCTCTCACTCACTCACTCACTCACTCACTCACACACACACACACACACACACACACACACACACACACACAACACACACATCTTCATTAGTTTCGGGGTAATGTGTTTTTTGTATTTGAAAAACGTGGCTTACTAACCAAATTTTTTGTAATTATGAATTTCGTCAGTGTATAGTTTTTACCTGGATCTAGTATTGGTTTTTGCATCGCAACTTTATCTATCTTTTAGATTTTCCTTGACAAAATTGCTTTATCCAGGTATGTTGAAGAAAGGTCATTCAGAAGATTTGTCGAGGCCTGCCTGGAGGAAACAGTGGTGGTTTATGTGGATCACCTTTTGACACAGGTTAGTTTAGGGACTTAGGGTTGTAAGTCCATGAAACATAACAAGTAGTAGATGTTTTATGCCTGCCTTCAAGTCTTATAGTTTCCCACCTAATGTCTTTCTCAAGGTTTTATTGCCATCACCCTGTCTTTGCAGAAACATCATATAAAGGAAGAAACTATTGAGAGAATGAGATTGGATGAAGAAGTGTTGATGGATTTCTTCAGGGAGTACATCAGTGTGTCTGTAAGTTGTCATTTCGGGATATTATTCTAATGTGGATGCATTTTTGGTGAAATCTAGCATATGCATCTATGCAGCAAACAAACCTTCGTACTTTCTCTGTGTTCATTACTCTATATGCTGCAGAAAGTAGAAAACAGAGTTAGAATACTCAGTGATCTGCGGGAGCTTGCTTCAGCTGAGAGTCTTGACACATTCACACTTGTCTACACAAATATATTGGAGCATCAACCAGACTGCCCGGTAAGACAATATTGTAGTGTGTTGAGAAGCTGTTCTGATGTTAATGTCTCTTAAGTCGTTCTTCAATGCATTATTTTTCCTCACCATGTGAGCTATTTTACTTCTGTATCCAGGCTGATGTAGTTGAGAAGCTAGTAAGCTTGCGAGAAGGCATACCCAGAAAGGATGCCAAAGAGGTAAATCTTCTCTGTGATTTCTTGGTAAAAGGGGACCTTTTACATGGTATTTTTATATTTGGTGTTGTTACAAGCGGTTGGACAAAATAAAAAAAATAATAKAAAAAACTTTAACCCTTGATCTGAAACAATCTCATCCACGTGGCTATACCCCAAAATTTGGTAGATTTCATTGAATTTCGTTGAATAATAACCTCTATCCTCTATCTCATCCACGTGGCAAACGGAATTGTCCTCTATCTTGAATTTCGTTGTCAATATAGTCTCTGCTCTTTACTTAAAACATTGTGTGTAAAGTCCACCTTATACACTCTGCCTCTGTTTTGGTCCTTTGCCTTCTATCTTTGAAAGAGCTTTTTAACAAAAATAAAATTAGTTTATGAAATGGCGCTGCTCGCTGTAAGACTTGACTAATAAATCTTGAATAGATATGATGGAGCTCTACCACTTATTGAACAGTAGAATTGGTGTCAAGATTTTTAAAACAATAATCAACAAAGAGTAATTATCAAATAAAAACAAACCTTCCTCTCTTTTTTGTTGCAACAATTTGGCTTTTGCGTTGTTTTTGTTCTTCAGTGGTCACTTTGATCATGTTTAAAGATATAGAAACTCAGTCAATTGGTTTTTTCTTTTTTTTTGCTAAATTCTTCTCTTTACATAACTTTATTCTATGAACATTTTATACACCTAACCTATACATAATTGAAAGATAATGGTCAATATAGTGCATATGCAAGCATCATTGTCACAGTGTTGCAACTACTAAAAAAGGGGGAGGAACTATATATTACTTAGGTATAAAGAAATGCATCTCGATATATATTATTGCAAAGCTTTAGTTACTTCCTCCGTTTCGAATCACATGCAACAAAGTTATATTTTATGACTAAGTATTTGAAAAGGTGGGRTTTCATTAAACTATTGAAAAACAAGTTTAAAATTATTTCTAAAAATATAGAAGTTGCTCTAAATCTATTTAAAGTTACCTCAAATTATAATTACCTAGTTCTCTTTGTAACAAATCTACCTTATTAATTCATTTATCTTGGACAAAATAAATCATATTAGCGTCTATAAAATTCATGCTATATATATACAAATGAGGCTTCATGTTCCACACTTGTTACAACTTTCTCTCTCCTCTTGAGTCCAGCCCAAACAACTTTGGGCCACACCATTTGAGTACTAGCCCAGCCCAACCTCACCCCCTCCCTCACCACCACTAGAAGCCACCAACACTGCCACCACCGAGCACCAGCCCAACCACCCGACCTAGACCCGGATCCACACCCTTGTACCGCACCAACCCAAGCCCCACACCAACTTAGCCCTAACTCATACGAACCACCACACACCCCCCTCACAACCGAGCCCTAGCCCTAGCCCTAGCCCTGCCATTCGCACCCCCCGTCACCCTTCAAAGCACACCCCAACCCAACCTCACCACCCCCCGGGCACTACTGTCGTCCTAGCCCGCAGCCGCGTCGAGCCACCTGCACACACCATCACCAAACAAACCAGCGGCCCAACCAAATCCACCCAAAATTAGGGTTTCGAATTGCAAAAATTAGGGATTTAAAACCTGGAATGAGTAGATGAGAGTTGAGYGTCAGTGGTGGTCAAATCGTGGTTCAGTGGTGGCACGGCGGCAATTGCTACGGTTGTGGGAGAAAGGGGCGAGGGAGGAGAGAGAAAGGGGTCGGGTTTAGTGGAGTGGTGRGACAGTGGGAGCCTTCGTGGTGCGTTGGAACTTGTGTCGGAGCCGGCTGCATGGGCGGTGGTGCGGCGGTGGTTGGCGGTGCATGGCAGTGGAGAGAGAAATTGTTGAGGGAGGAGAGAGAATTTGATAAATTGATAATGGGAAAAGAGGAAAAACAAGTTAAATAATCAATGGTTGATATTTGTTTGCATTGGTTTGTATGGCTCAGATTATAGTTCTCTTTACAAGGAGGGTTCTCATATGAACCTAACTATATATATATATATATATATTTTTTTTTAAAAAAAACTTTTTAGCATACAATAAGAAGTACTCCGTATTAAAAATAAAAAATTACTATAAGATTAGTAAAGTTATTAAAAAAAACGGATTTAAGTTGCACTGCGATTGGCTGTTTTGTTTTTATTGAAAGTCCGCATTACACACTACTTTTACGTATTTTATATCTCTTAACTAATAGCCGTTTGTTGCATTTAATTTTAAACAGAGGAGTTATATAATGTACTTCCATATTATACCCATTTATAGTAGTTCCTTTTTAGTTTTTATCCTCCATCTATCTAATTAGTTCAACTCTTTTGATGTTTGTTCCTTTGGCATGACGAACATGTCATGCTTTGCATGAAAAATGAAAACAAGATTTTTATGATTATTTGTTTGATAATAAACCTAGATTTGACCTTGAGATGGTTCTGTTGCTTTCCTTCCCCGTCCTTGGAAATTAAGAATTAGTATAAAATGATTAGATCTGCTTAAAGCTTGCTGCTTTCAATGGATGCATCAGTCAATTACTCAGCTAACACCCACTCTTATCGTACAGGTTGTGCAAGAGTGCAAGGAAATTTATGAGAACTCGTTGGTTGGTGGAAACCCTCCTAAAGCTGGATTTGTGTTCCCCAGAGTAAAGTGCCTACAAGCATCAAAGGGTTCTATATGGCGCAAATTAACATAGTTACCGCTTGTACTGTTGGTCTAGACTGTTGATATGTGCAGCCAAATTATATAGCTATCTTCTTTAGGTAATAATTATTCATTCGTTTATCTGTGTGATAGGCTCTTCCTTGTTATAATAGTGACTGGCAAAGTGGCAAGTGATAGACTATAATGAAGATTGCAGTTTTTGTCTTGCACTCTCTCCCTCACCAATTTTACACTTTTTTTTTTTTTTTTTCTTATTATGAAGTTCAAGAAATGTAATCAATGACACTAGTTGTCCGTTACAGGTTATTTGGACAACTGATAGATTGATTTAATACCGTTTTTTCCTTGTTGTGAAGTTCGAGGCATGTATTCAATGATATTGGTTGTACCTTACAGGTCAATTGTGTACTCCAATTTGTAAAGTGCATATTAAATCATGGGAAACTAATCTTATACCCGTGCAGAAGTTTAGAATTTTTTTTTGTTATATTGTTTTGTTAACTTATTAATAATTATTTAAAAAAAAAAAATCAATTGAAGATTATAAGGGCAATAGCAATAAGGGGTTTGTAGGTGAGGTGTAAGGTTTGAAAAACAAACCTCTTATAGTTGGGGATATTTGAGGGGTTTGAAAGTTGGGAGGGGTTTGAAATGTTGAGATGAGTTTGTATAGATGAGGTGGAATTTAGGTGGGGTATGAGGGTGTAAAATAAAAAAGGAAATAAAATAAAGTTAGGTAAAAGTTAGAAAATAAAAAGGAAATAAAATATTGGGCCCCACCAACAAACCCTTAAAAAGATTGAACTATTGTTGGTGAGGGGTTTTGGTGTAATGTTGATGTGGCAAATATTCAAACCTCTAAGAGATTTGAACTAGTGTGGATGCCCTAATACRCGTGCGATGCAGAACTTATAAAATTCAATGTTTAGTCATAAGAATAATTAATATCTGATGTATTGATTTATTGCATGGTTTTCCCCCTCATTCTCTTGTCATTTTAGATGATTTTGGCCTCCTAAAGGCCTTGTTGCTACTAATATTHTGCGTCTAGTGTTTTGATTAGTTTCAGGATCTTTTCAATGCTTTTGGATCGATTTTGGGCTGATTAGAAGTCACTACGGAGCTTTGAGAGGAGTAGCGAGGAGCTAGGAGTGGAGCTATGGACATATGCTCACTCTTTTGGTCATAAGTCAAGTTTCGTATGTCGGATTAGTGTGATTCAAGTTGCATTGGAAACTAGGCTTTGAATTTGATAGGTCATATGCCTAATTTGGACAATCAGAGCTCGAGATATGGCCTTCGGAGATAGCCCAACGAGTTTGCCGCGTATAGACCTCAAACCGATCGGTTTGACTTAAACCGATCGTTTCAGGGTCGTTTTTGTCGAGCGTTGAATTATTCTCTTTTAGGGCTGATTTAT